>PVIH01021726.1:0-28967 GCA_004025045.1 Sigmodon hispidus | reverse complement strand
TTATTCAAGGTTTTGGGATCTAAATTCTTGAGCTCTTTATATATCTTAGAGATCAGTCCTCTATCACTTGTAGGGTTGGTGAAAATCTTTTCCCATTCTGTAGGCTGGCGTTTTGTCCTATTGACAGTGTCCTTGGCTTTACAGAAGCTTCCCAGCTTCAGGAGATCCCACTTATTGATTGTTGGTCTTAGTGCCTGTGGATTGTGGCTTTTCAAAACAGTAAATTTGGCATGTGAGGGTCAAGGAACTCAAGATTACCCCAGCTAATCACTATGATGGGAGGCTAATTTAAGCTGTGTGAGATCTCTTCTCAAACATAAATGACATGAAACAGAGAAATGTTTCATAGAATTTTATACATTATCCTAAAATACAACAAAATGTATTACTTTATAAATGTAATATTTAAGGAAAACATCTCTATTTATTACTCAGTGTTGTATTCATTTTATCACACTTAAACTGAAAAGAAGCTACTTTTAACTAGAAAACTTTGGTATGCTTGAAGAAGGAAACTAAAACGGGGAAAACAGTCTTCATTCTGTGTCTGCATCTATCATCTTGGTTTATTTGCTTATGTCTGCACAAAGGAATGAGTGCTTATGTGACCTATCTCATCCCTCTACAGCGCTGAAGTTGCAATGGTAAGTCCTTGTTATTAACCTGTGGTTAGGTTACCATGGATTTCCAAAACAGCACAATCTTACATTGCAACTCACTCTTCCCACATGAGGACCATTTCTCCATATTAGTGAGACTGTCCAGGAGATAGAAGCAAGGTCTCCTAAGAGTCAAGTTGATCCCTCAAGTGATAAATTTTATTGCACTCTGCAGAGCCAGGATAATAATTAAGCAGAGCCTACATTGACCAAGATGTTTAATTGTGTATTCTTCACTTTATGCCTTAAATTTTTATCTATATAAACTAAAACATTATTTCAGTAGTCCCCTCTTCTCTGTAATGTGTCCAGTTACTTAGTTACTTGTGTTTTTGATTGGAATTTTGGGAATAAGTAACTAAGTCTAGTTTGTTGGATAGCTGGATCACATGGTAAAACCACAGTCCTAAAACCATATGTTATGTTTCGTTACATTCGTATTCCAGCACAGAAAATCCAGATTTAGAGATGTTCTTTAATTTTTTTTTTTTTTTTGGTAAAGAGCATGAAAGAGAGTGGGGTTTGCTCTAACTTTATTCATTCTCATCTCTTTGTCTCATGTAAGCAAATATGAAAAAAAAAAAATCACAGTCCGTCATTCAGAGAAAGAAAGCATGTTACATTTTCAAGTTAGACTTACTCTAAATGTTGTTGAGAATATAGAATAAGCAAAAGGAGACATTTTTATCACTAAATTTCACATTACCTTGGAAAGATCCATACCTAGAAGATATACTGCTTTACTTAGATAAAAAGTAGTTAGTTTGCAAAGTGGACTTGAGAGTACAGCTGACACATTTAGCATGAGAAATGAGATAAACAGCCTATTGGACTTAGAGAGACAGAAGGAGAAATGAACACAGAGAAGGACAAAATGCATCTTATCACAATTATCTGCAAAATGGCAGCAGCTGTTTAAGCTTTTGGCTGATTGGAATTCTGAGAAGTCCAGAGAGAAACATATGGTACAGTTCATTGAAAAACTATTTAAAGCTATTATTGTTTATGTTGTATCTTTATATTATCCTCAGTGAAAGTTAATAGTTAAAGAAAATTAGTTTGCTTATATCATGCATGTGTGATGGATCTAATATCCTCAAACATTTATTCATGTCAGAAACCCTTTTACAGTGGTCCTAGAGAAAAGTTACTTTTATCTGTGTGTATGAAAAACCTTTATTTTATTTTTTTAAATTGTGGCTGTCTTTTACATTTAATTTGCAAAACATTACATTTTATGAGGGTTAGTTTGAACCTTGAGTTATAATTCCAGAATCAGAAACTATTAGGTTTTTGAGAATATGCACACTGCTTCTTTTCTGATAGATAATCTGCAGTAGAACAGAGTGAAAAGCACCCATTAGCACTTCCTACATATTTGTGTGGGCCCAGTTACAATTTTAAGACTTACAAAGGGAAGTGTTAAGAATGGCATTTCAAAATACTCATATGAAAGGGTAAAACATTCTGGAAAAAAAAAAAAACCTCTCTGTTCTAGAATTTTATTTTTTGAAATGTGTCACAATTTTTATTGAGTACGTAACTCATTATTATTGATCACTGCCACTCTGTTCTTCTATGTTATATCTCAAAAAACATCATCCTTATTTGAAAATCTAAACTCATCTCCTTCCTGTCAACTTTTAGCCCCCTCACAGACTCTGATATAATTATTTCTACAGCTTCAAGATTATTTGATTGTATGGATAAGAGATTATATGTGATAACTCTCCTGTGATGTTATTTTAATTTAGCATGATGTTCTACAGATTTACCCATGCACCAAAATGTTAAGATTTCCTCCTTATTTATACTGACACTTTATTAGTTCTTTGAGAATATACTTTGATCGTATTAACCATCATTGCTCATCATTTATGAACAGTAAATATTCATCACATTTACTATCCGCTCTCTAGCTATCAAGATTTAGCTTCTCTCCTTTCTGTTTTTCCCCATTGACTTCAGGTTAGTTAACTATATGAAATAAAATTATATTATTAGAGTATGAAAACTTTTAAGATGATAACTCAGTACTTAAAGTGCTTCCTCTGAAACCTGAGGACTTGATCCTACCTCTCAATCACTAACAGAATAGTGGTTCACAAAGCTTGTAACCCAGTGCTGTGGGTAGAGAAAAAAGATTGGAAGGGCTTGTTCTGCCCTCAAGGCTAGTGGGAATATGTGAAGAACAGATTCAGTGGAAAAACTGTCTCAACATGTAGAAAGTGTTTGAGAAAGACATTTAATATTACTGGCCTACATATAAAACAAAGCAAAACAAAACACAAACACATTTGTGCACGCACAAATGCACATGAGTGAAAATGTACAAATGCATAAACCACAATACTAAATTAAAAAAAAAATCAAAGGGATGCTGACCTCTTAAAAAGTTACAAAATGATTATGAAAATAGCAAACATTTATGGCAACTTATGGGTTTTAATAATCAATATTTAAACTAGGGTGAGATTGTTAGGTTTAGAAAATCATTAGTGTGGAGATTCTGATTCATATTTATTCTTTTTTATTAATCATACTATTTCTCTTTTATAAATATATATATATAATTTTGTGTACAATTATATCATGTACATCATGTACCCCATAAAATTCTATTATCAGACCTCTCAGAATCATGCTCACTCTTATGATCTCCCTATTTACAAAACTGCCCATTCATGCTGCTCATTTACTTACTTACTGGATCATAAGTTTACTAGTTAAACTCCCTATGGCCAGACCATTAAAGAAAATAAGTCTTTCCTCACTCACACCCCTGCCAGAGGCCATCAATGTAGAAGTGAGGCATTGTCTCACTTAGCTATGTTCTAGCCTTGTGTTCTTGTGTACAATGACATCTCTCTCTTTTTATTTTTTTTAAAAGTCCACTAATAAGTAAGTACATCCCGGGCTTATTTTTCTGAGATTGTGATACCTCATTCCAAATATTCTCCAAATCCATCCATTTGCCTGCAAATTTTAGAATATCATTTTTTCATACTGCTGAGTAGTACTCCATTGTGTAGATGCACCACAGCTTGTTAATCCATTCCTCATTTGAGGGGCATCTAGATTGTTTCCAGGTTCTTGACATTATGAATAATGCTGCTATGAACATAGTTGAGCTAATGCTTTTGGGGTGCGAATGTGCATCTTTAGGGTATATGCCTAAGAGTGATATTGCTGGATCCTAGGGGAGATTGATTCCCAGTTTTCTGAGAAACCGCCATACTGCATTCCAAAGTGGCTTAACAAATTTACACAAATACTAAGACTCATATCTTTTTCAAAGACGCTTAAGAACTTTAATTTTAAAACAAATTTCTATAATGTACAAAACTGAAATTTCTAAAAAGAAATAACATGATTTCTGCCAAAGCAAGCATTTGAGGAAGCTACCAAAGCTGAAGGCAAAGTTTCTCAGTCAGAATGATCTCAGCAACTATAACTTCCTTCCTCCCTTCCTTCCTTCCTTCCTCCCTCCCTCCCTTCCTTCTTTCCTCCCTCCCTTCCTCCCTCCCTCCCTCCTCCCTCCCTTCCTTCCTTCTTTTCTTCCATGCTTCCTTCCTTTCTCCCTTTCTTCCTTCTCTCTCTCTCTCTCTGTCTCTCTCTGTGTCTCTCTGTGTCTCTCTGTCTCTGTCTCTGTCTCTGTCTCTCTCTCTCTCTCTCTCTCTCTCTCTCTCTCTCTCTCTCTCTTGGTGCTTAAAGTTCCTAGATTTTAAAGTATAAACGGTACTCCTACATATCTCATTAGTTGCTTAAAAGAAAGAAAATGACTTATTCCAAATTCCTTTTTAACTGTTAGGCACCTTTATTGTAACTTTGCAAAACAGAAGCAACTAATTACTTTAACCACACTGAGTAACAGATGTTCACCTAAAAGGCAATTAAGTCTGTAACTATTTTACCCAGTGTAAAAGATGTTAATATGATATGAGAATTTACAGAGCCCTTTAGTCTTTCATTTGCTGTACTGTTGAATAAAGTGCACATTCAGCTTTAGAATAAGAGCTGAAGAATTTTGTATATTAAAAAAGTATAAAACTCATATAAATTATTTTGCTCAACTATTCTTTATGTCTCTGACCCACTCCTTAATTCTGTTAGTGCTATGAGGTTTTCTAAAAGGTCTGCATGAAATCTGCAGGAGGGGTACAACCAGAGGGCCATCTGCCTGTCCTCACTAACAACTCTAAGAGACAAGGAAATACAGCCACAGATACTGGTCTGAGGTCCCAAGGATCATTTACCAGGTGATAAAGTAAATTTTAGTTTTAAGCCTTACTATGTATGTTATTCCAACTTTTTATCTCCTTCTCCAAAGCCTTCCTTTTTAGTCTCCTTGACCTCCCCAGCTACATATTCTTCAGAATTCACTAGATAATACACTGGGTTTCATGTTCAGTGCCCTAACTTAGTTTACCAAACCTATATGTGCTACATAGAGCTAGATCTGTAATGTCCTTATCCAGGCTCTATCCTGGCGAGACTCCCTGAACTCCAGTTGCTTCTGAATGCGATGCTCTGGCCTAGTTTAAACTCTACTGCCTGGACCTCAAAAGACCTCTAGTCTTCTTGTAGAAATATCCCTAGCTATGCTTCAACTAGGTGGCCCTTTCCATAGAACATTAAAAATTTCCACCTAATCACATCCAACCCAAAATTCAGGCTGGAACCAAAAACATCTTTTATACATACAGTCCTCTCTGTCCACCTGACATTTATTATAATTCCACAAAAAATTCTAAACTTTAGACTCAGCTCAATAGTGCGCCAGCAAAGTAATATAGAAATAAATTGAGAACAGAATTGAATGAAAGCCAACATCAATTGGATTAACAGACACCTAAAGAATACTCCACTGAAATACAAACTAATTCACAGGCTATTTAGTGTCACAGAGAATCCTCTTTATAATAGATAAATGACATTCTGGGATATAAAACAAAATCTTTAAGAATTGAAATAACTGCCTGTGCCTTATCTTTCTGATATTTAGTAAAACTTAAAATTTATAGCAAAAAGATTTCTAGAAAAATAAAAATTCATGGAGAACAAAACATTATTACTGAATAATATGTAAAAAATCAAGCGAGAAACTTTAAAATTTCTAAAACTGAAAACATAAAACAGTAAAAATTTAAAACAGTCTAATTAGGGGAGCTATATTTAGGTTTCTAAATTAAAAAATCAGAAAAACCACAAATAAATTCCTTAATGATGTAGCTAAAACGTGGGAAAACAAGAACAAATCAAATTGAAATCCATGCATAATAAAAATTGTGCAGAAATTAATGAATTAGAAATGAAAATACAAACAATCGATGAATCTGAGAACTGGTACTTAAAAAATATAAAATTTAGATACCCTTTGACTACTGAGCTAAATGAAAGAAAGAGTAGATCCAAATTAGCAAAGCCAGAAGCAAACAGGGAAACAGTAGGACATCCATAAAATTCTAAACATCATAAAACAATATTTTAAAATTCTCTGTATCCCAGGAATAAAAACTCTAAAAAAAATAAATGAGGTTCTATATTTAGTCAAATCAACCAAATGAAACTGAGAGAAAGGTAACTTGAAGAAATCTATAGCAAATGGGAATATTAAAATTGAAATAATAAAAAACTCTGAGAACACATGAGATTCTACCACTTTCACACAATATCTACATAAATTTCTTCATAGTTTATGTTACTGAAAAAAGATTTTTAATATGTACTTAAGATTTCATCTGCTCCAACACTTCCCTTCTTCTTTACCTACCAAATTCACACCATTTCTTTTTCTTTCTTATTTGGCCACAAGCAGTCACTAAATGATAGTAATAGTGATAAAATAAAATTAGGTAAAATATAAGTTAACAAACCAAAATAGTACAAAACAAATATAAGAAAAATTTCAAGAAACACATATAGCCACAGAGATATACAGAGAAACCCCTTAAAAACATAAAACTAGATTTCATAATATATACACAAGACCTATAAGAAAAACAAGATAATCCAGAACAAAAACCTCAGAATAAACATTATGAGATTAAAAAAAATCTCCAAAAATTTCTAGTGTTTGCTTTGTGTTGGTCTTCTGTTGCTGTCCATGGGGCCTTATAGTCAGTTCATCTTAAACTATTAACAATTAAAATAGAAACATAAATCTCAAATTGCTTCTGGAATCACTATAATAAAAAAACAGGTAAAATATAGCAAAAATAAAAAAACTATAGGCTAATATCTTTAATAATCATGAACTCAAAATTTTTAATAAAACCTCAAAAATAAAATATAGACATAAATCTAAAAGGACATTAACCATAAGAAAGTTGGTCTTACTTCAGAAAGATAGGGATGGTTCAACATATAGAGTTCCATAAGAGAAATAACATAAATGGATTTAAAATAATCACATGATCATCTCAATAAACACAAGGAAACTTTTGGCAAAATTCAACATGTCTTCCTTATACAAGTCCCAGAGAACAAGAACGTAGGACTGTAGTTACATCAATCAATAAAAGCTATATATTAAAAATATCCAACATAATGATAAATAGATGAAAGCTTGAAGCAATACCACTAAGTTCAGGAATAAAAGATGATGTTCACTCTTCTCATCTCTTTTTTTTTGAGATTTCTTCATATTAAGAATAAAGTCATATTTTTTTATCCATGTTCATCCCTTGTTCATCCCTTGTTCAGACTCCCTCCCCTTCCTGGCCCCTCCCCAACACTCACTCTTCTCCCCATCACTTTATCTCCTCCCCAGTGAGGGCAGAAAGTCCCAAGTTCCCAAGGTCCCTAGGTGGCTTAGTGCAGCATCCTCTCCAGGCAGATCTGATTTCCTCATCCCAACATCAAGACCGGGTCAGGTGTTTCTCTGGAGAGAATGGGCTCCAAGGTGCTTTTCCAAGGTGTTTTAGATACTAAGCTGTTCAGTGGTTTTGATTTGCAGCTTGGACATCCTTAGCTTTTTGTTTAAAGTCCACTGTTGAGTGAGTGCATTCTCTGCTTATCTTTCTGGGATTCTGATACCTCACTCAGGAGGATATTTTCCAAATCCATCCATTTGCCTGCAAATTTTAGGATATTATTTTTTCTTACCACTGAGTAGTATTCCATTGTCTACACATTGTTAATCCATTCCTCAGTTGAGGGTCATCTAGGTTGTTTCCAGATTCCTGCTATTAATATTGTGCTTTTAATATTATACTATTTTGAGCAACAAGGCAAGACAAGTAAGTTGAAAAGAATAGAAAAACGGTAAATTGCCAGTATTTCTTTTATCAATAAAGACAGTTCTAGCTATTCTTAGTCTTTTGTATTTTCATATGAAGGTGAAAATATTTCTTTCAATTTCTGTGAGAAATTATGTGTTGAAAAGCTTCTTTCTGTATGACAAAGAACATCATTGTTTAGACAAAGTTTTATGTTGAAAATGGGAAAAGATTTTTACTAATTCTTTCCACATCTGATAGATGGCTAATATATTAAATTCATCAAGAACCATAATTAAAAAAAAAACTAGATGGTAAGAAAAACAAATGCCAAAATTAAAACTGAATTAGAGATGTATAACACAAAGGGCTGAGAACTTAAGGGTTTAACATCTTTAAAAATCTGGAAATTACAAATCAGAATTACCTTTAGATTTTACCTTACACCAGTCAGAATGGCAAATATCAATGAAATAAATCATAAGTCATACTGGAGAAGATTAAAAACTTTCCATAGATGACAAACTTTAGAAATCAATGTTATAATTCTGTAGGAAGTTGTGAATTGACCTACCTCAACATCCTGCTATATCATTCTTATGCAAATGGCCAAAGGACGCTTAAATTTTACTACAGAGACACTAGCTCTACCATGTTCATGGCTTCCCTATTTACAATAAGCAAAAGTGGAAGACAGACTAGATGTTCATCTTCAGTTGAATGGATACAGAAAATGTAGTATGTGCTACTGAAGGAGAAATACAAACAACAAGCCTGATACAATTTTTTTTATATACAACTGTAACCTGCATAAAAGATGTGCTAGCACAATAGCAGAACAAAGCCTGAGAGATTAAACAATCAATATTTGATTTCATTGAGGGTCCACTACATAAAATGGAACACACCTCCAACATTGCTCATGTGGCCAAAACCCTGAGCCTCAATAGATCAATGACCTTGAAAAAGCCAAATAGTATTGTTCTGTTAAGGTAATGTAGCAAAAAACCACAAAATGACTCCTAAGGACATTTGGCTATACTGAAAGATCAGTGTGTTTCTCCACCTTCATCAGAAAAGTTTTCTTTTTTCAGTAATGGGAATAAATGCCATGACCAACATCTGGACAAATGTGTAGAAAATGAGAAGACTTATAACATTTGGTACTAAATAGGATGTCTATATCAATTCTTTTGCCTGAAACCTCAGAATATCCTGAGAAGAATGCAGAGAGATCAGAAGAGTCAGTGTGTTGGCAATTATCAAAAAAACAAGACTTTTTAAATACATAAGATTCAATGTACCTATAAACTCAGAGACTGTAGCAATGCACAAAGGATCTGTACAGGTATGTGCCAGATGGAGCTCAGTACTTAAAGCAGTAGATAGAAACTTCAATACATTACTGAGAAGCTCTCTTTAATTTATAACTACCTAGAAATGAAAAAATTAGATTTTCCCCTCCAGTGGCGTCTGGGTATTGGGTATACAAACCACTCATAAGCTTTGGTCTCATGCTCAGTAGTTAGAGGCCAACCAGAGCAAATTTAATGGTATTTGTCAGTATTGTATGTTTTTTGTCTTGTAATGCTTTGGGCTTTTTCTTTTAACATATTTTTCTTATTTTAGAGGTATTTTACTTATATATTATAATTTCTGATTTTATAAGTTTTAGAAGAGAAATCTTGCATGTTCTGTCTCATTCGGGGGTCTAGATTTAAACCTTTAATTATTACTACATATCCTGGAGTCACTATAAAATACAGTTAATTAAAACAGGACCAATCCTGGGGTAGAGTTTTGGGAATTCAGAAAGTGAAAAATATCATGGTAGAAGTAAAGTGACTGGAAAAATAGGAAAGTTGGGGAGTTTCTATAGATTTAGGTGGGAAGTAGATAAGCACAGAAAGAGAAAAGTGAAGAAAATAGTAGTAAGGGTATCTGAAAAAAGTCATAGCACACCATAGCATTAAATATTTATCTAGAAGTAAGTATATAATATATGTGAATCTGTATACAAAAATTTAATCTTTGAAATTTAAACCATACATGTATATTTGTACATATCTTAGATAAAATTTTCCCATTTCAATTGTCAATGTTACTTCTAAAGGTCAAAATCCACTTAATAAACTCCCTATATCAGACATGAAAAGCCTTGGTTTGAGTTGAAGGTAAGAGTTGTCAGATTTTAGAAAAATTCAGGCTATCCCTCCGCCCTTTGGTTGCCCCTAGAAGTGGAAGGGAAAGTTCTATTGCTGAAGACACTATGCACTTCAGGCCCAGGGCTCAGAGGTTCCGGAGATGGAACTGATTAGGACTATTTATCTTAGAGGACTACCTTCATGCAAATAAGGGGAAGCATGCAAGTCTGTAAAGGAGAGAAGCAACCAATAGTCCTATTCAATTATAAAAACTATCAATACCAACAACAGCTAGCATGGCATGATGATCCTAAGACTACGGAAGTGCCATATATATCTTGGAGGTAACCAATATCTCTAGAACTGGACTTAAGGCTTTGCCATCAAGAGAAAAATGCTTCCTAGTACTCTGAAGGAACATAAGAGACCAAGTAAGTGGTTTTTTTTTCCTGATTTATAAAACCAAACTCAGACTTAGAATTTGCCCATATTTGTTTTAAACATCTAGAGGACTTAGACTATAAAAAAAAGTCAGCAAGAGTATTTGTGAGAGAACTGACAGAAGGGAAAGATGGGCTCTAACAAGCAATTTTCTGACTCTCATCACAATATGTGAAACACCTATAACACCTATACATGAACACACACACACACACACACACACACACACACACACACAAAACCAACCAACAAATAAAAAATGAAACCAAATGTTTCACATACTGCCTTGTGGTCAAATTTCTTGAAAGAGTTATTTATCTACCTAGGTAGAATATGAAATAGAAAGTGATAGGGGCTTCTTCTCTGTATGTATGTAACACTTTCCCTCTAGTTGTTTCTTGAATTTCCATATAAAGATAGAGATTCATTCAAAAGCTAGAGTAGAGTAGAAGGAATCTGTGTGAAGTCCCAAGTGTTTAATTCTTTACATAATAGCCATGTTTTTTTTTTAATTTTAAAGTACATTTTGAAATGTATTAGTTTCAGTAAAATTGTATTTTCTTCCATTGTAAATAATTGTCCTGCCTAATAGTTTAATAAAAATGCTGATTGGCTGAAGGCAGACAGGAAGTATGGGTGGGGTTACCAGACTAAGAAAACTCTGGGAACATTTCAGAGCAGCCACAGAGGTGGCAAAGATGCCAGGAGATGATGCAGAGGAAAGAGGCTGAAATGCTGCTCTAAGAAAAGCTACTGAGCCACATGGCCAAACAGTATAAGAACTCTTTAAGGATAAAGAGTTGTCAGGCTATATGACTGGGCCCTAGGCTGATCAGCATAAAATTAATATAACCCTGTGAGTAATTATTTGAGGCTAAGCAGGGCTGAGAGTGTCTACACCTCTGAGCTCGACCAGAAAGTCTGGGCCAGAAATAAATATAACAATTAGGTGAATGGACAGGAAGACACTGAAAAATCTCTTATTAAATTTTTCTTTGGTAATTTGTCAAGTGAGTCAAGTAACATCAAAAAGAATGTCTCAGTGCTATAATTTGTATAAACTTATTGGTTCTAATTCTCTCCTTGACCTTTTCAGATTGCATATGCCAAATCCTATTACTATGCATAATAATACAAAGAAATGAACATAAAGAACAATGTAATGATCCATTTGTCTTTTAAATTTAATTAACAAAGCAAGAATGTTATAAAATCTTTTCTAAGAATCCACTCTGTACTCTGTATTTATACTTAGTTAATCCCATGCAGTGAAATAATAAACAAAAAACAAAACAAAACAAAAAACCCACATAATAGTCAAAATGTTAACTAAAGTGAATGATATGCTTATCATTCCATCAAGCCATTTTTGGGTGAAGTACAAGCACCAAAATATTAGCCCCCAAATTTATTCAGTTATAAGTCAAGCCTTTTACTAAATGTGTATTCACAAATATGTAGATAACAAAGCCAGTCCTAAAATCCACCCAATTTTCTGTCTTGCTGAGACCACTGACCACCCAGTTGCTCAAAAGTTCGGACAACAAATACACTATCATTTTGTTGGGCACTTTGCCTATTATACTTATAGAGAAACAGGCTATTCCTTCTTTTTCCTTATCATTCATTGCATATAAAAACTGAAAAAACCTGAAAAATCATTGTTATTGATTTACTTTGAAATCAAATAAACTTTTATCACTTTGCCTGCTCAAACTGCATAAAATAAAAAAATAAAACATGTAGATTTCTAAGATGTATTGCTAATGTTCAGATGTATCTTATTACCAAAAACCACCTTCTTTAATAGTGACATAAAAATTTGAAATAATACGGCAGACATTTGACAAAACTTAGGATGAAAGTTAGAGTGGGAAAGAGAAAAGGAGAAGAGGAGAAAACATCTACAGAACATGACTTCCCATTTAAAATTCACCAGGGGAAACTGGGGAACTCTGTGTACATAAATGTAGCCTAAGAGAAGCCAATGTTCTTTGTGCCTTTTGCCAGTAACATTGTCCCAAATACTTTGCCATCTGTTCACTGCATGATAGTCAACTGCAAATAGCATTCTTTTCTGTTTGAATCAATTCCTCAAGACAATGTTCACCTTGCTTCTCTCAAGTGCTTAGCACTGGTTCAATTTTTAGCAACTCTGGCTTCTTGACTCTGACGACCTTGTCCTAAAAGGATTTTAGGTCTTCTATACAAATTGAATCTTAGAAAGAATGGTTTGGTAATATAGAGATGATTTTTCTTTAAAGTTGGCCTATCTATTCCTTGTAATAATTTTTTTATGCTCTTAGATCTTTATTAGGTGGAGTTGTCTGCCTGGTTCAAGACAACTGGTATAGAGGAGCCTTTGTTTGGAGACAGGCTTTCACTGAGATGGAAGCAGGTCTTTGCTTTCTTTACAAGGGAGCTGACAGGCTGAACGTCTCTGAGACCCAGTTCAGATTCTTTCTAAATAGTTGGCCATAGGGCAGGACCAAACCAAAAGCAGAAGCTAAAATACTTTTTTCTGGCACTTTAGTATCTAAAAAACCTCACACGGTTAGATAATGATAGCATTTCTGGCCTATCCATTTCTAAGAACAACACATTCCACAGAACATTTTAGCATAGACTTTCATCAAGTGACATGTCTCTATTTTCTTCTAAATTAATACACATTTCCTAATTATGAATCTAGTGTTTCCAGAGTGACTGACATGCTCACAACATTGTGTGTGTGTATGTGTGTGTGTGTGTGTAAAATCCATTTCAATGATAAAACATTTAGTATAGGTTCTATCAAATTTTGATTTTGTCATATATACATGCAGAAACTATGCTTTAAATTTCTGTTAACAATAGAAAGAGCAATTCAAATACTAGGATGGCATTAATTCTGAATATCATTCCAGATGATGGGTCACATATATCTATTCATTTAAAGAGAATGATATTCTGGATAGTCAGGTAATTATAACTTTACCAAGTTCAAATAATACTTCCCATAAAGCTATTAGATGATAAAAATCTGTTGGAGACATTTAAAACTTTTGTTTTATTGTGTAGTAGTTTGAATTATAGTTTAAAGAATGGCTTAGAGAAATAAGAATTGAATGAGCTATTCAATTTTTTTTAGTTATAATGAGAATATAGACTCTTACCCTCAGCAAACTTAAAACACTTGTTAGTGAATAACATCAATTATCTAGGTCATTCCAAGCATTTATCAGAAAAATGATGTCATAAGATTTGCAGTAGTAATATGCTTAAGAAAGTGATGAGCAATGATCAGGCTTCTTTTAGTCACTGCATTTCTATAATTATTTAAATTAGACTTTAGAAGATGGTGATAACATCTCCCAGTTGCCAGAACATGCTTTTTTATGGAAAGCTCAAAAGGGAACTGAAGGAACACTTTCATTGCTTTGCTTCAGGTCACAATCTGTGATTTTGTATACGGTTTCTATTAAATAAGTCAGTAGTTAAAAGTTGTAAATTTGAAATTTTTCATTTATATATTCAAAGAGCAAAACTATGTTTAGTTTATTTACTTTTTTTCACTTAAAGACAAAGACATATTTTTAACATTTCAAAAGTAATTTCTTAATTTTTTTGAATAATTAATGTGTGTATGTGCCTAAGGATGCCATATTTGTCTTTTTTTATTAGTGTTTAGGATTGTTATTTATGTCTCAATACTTCTTGGGCAAATACTTCATTGAGTGAGACATTTTCCTTGTGCCTGGGAGAATTATATCTTTGAAACAGTATTTTATAGTTCCCTACCCTTTAAATTTTATAAGATTACCACTTTATAACTTTAATTTTTAATTAAAGATCATCTTCATTCCTTACAAATATTGCTAAGTCAATTATGAATAAAATAAAGTATTTGCTTCTCAAATTTTAATTTATTTTCACATTTACCATGCATTTTAAGTGAAAAAGACAAAGGTTGACATTTGTGATTTTATTACATACTTATTTTATTTACCTAAATTGACTGCAACAAAATTTACAATTTTATTTACATCATATTTTAAGATTACTTATTATCTGAAGAAAACATACAGATTGAACAAATATATACATTGTGTATTGAAGAAATAATAGTGAAAAATATCTACTTATAAAACACATGTACATCATTTATTAAGCTCATAAAATAAATGCAATCTGTGTAAAATGCCATAAAATAAAATATTTGGGTAACTAATCAAATTCTGGTTGCCTTTTTCTTTTTTTTTTTTTAACACTTTTTATTTATTTAATTATTTGCCTTGGTGTTTGCCTGGAACTGAAACTACAGACAGTTGTGAGCTGCCGTGTGGGTGCTGGGAATCGAACCCGGGTCCTCTGGGAGAGCAGAGGGTGCTCTTAACCGCTGAGCCATCTCTCTAACCAATCAGTATTTCAACAGTAGTGAGGATGCAAAGACCACCCAATATTCTGGCAGCCTCCCAAGTAGAGTTGTTGATAAAGTAAGGCAGCAAGACAGGGGTAGGCAAAAAATGGGGTATATTCCACCGTATGTGAAGGAGTCATGCTCATCTCATTGTGTTATTCAACCATTCATGTGCCTGCCATTCCAGTGTCATGCTTATGAACAATTCTGTTCAGCATATCATACCCATTTGTAAATTATGATCCATATTTCAGACTCTTATACTCCCATAAGAGAATAGATTAAAGACTATGGCTTTAGGTATTTCAAAATATTTCATTTGTCTAAAAATAAAATTTTTTATTTCTGATCTAATTTCTTATTTTGCTCATATTTAGAGGCAGATATTAACTTTATTTTTCACATAAGGAGTATTTATATGACTTCAATAGAAAAAAAATCAAAGGCTCCCAAAATCCATTTAAGATAATTAAAGTCACCATTCCACAAATATAAGTAATTCAATTCCTAATGTGAGCCTAATGAAATGAGATATAAAATATGCTTTAATGTCTTTATGTAAAATATTGTAATGTTTACAAACTATGCCTAATAGTTCACTTTAATTGAAAAGGAAATAATGAATATATCTTTACATAATAATCATGTAATCTAAATGTGTTAATTTGGGAAAACCAGCAATGTCTGATTACACATATATATGTTTAATATTCTGAATATCCAATTATACATTTGTTTTGTAAAAAATATATTTACTTTTATTTTATTAAAGCGAATAACATTACCAATATAAAAATTATTTTACAATTTCTTCTAGTTTGATTATAACAATTAAATTTCAAGTTTTAAAAGACTTACTTGTGTAGCTCATGAATATGAAAGAAATAAAAATGTAATGTATTACTGAAGAAACAGAAAATAGATTAAATTTCTGATTGCAATTCAATCAAATGTAATTTATGACAAGAATTCGGGAAAAGGTATATAATTTGCAAAGCTGTTCATCATCTTAAACATAGAAATCACAAGGTAAAAAAAATTAATTAACTAATATTTGGCTTTTAGTTTTACTAACTTTTCAAGGTGCTCTTCACACCCAAATAAGTCCTACCATTCATTGAACCTTGTTCACCATTTCACTGAGATAACTACTTCCAATCTAGCTTTTGACTTATTTATGTGACTTTCCTATTAATAGAATCACACAATATATTAACATTAATATGTAGTCTTTAAAGATTCATGACCTTGTTTTCAAATCATGCTCATTTCAGCTTCTGTCACTATGACTGGCATTTTTTTTAAGGTGCCTAAAATTCTATCATATGTCTATGCCATATTACATGTTGTTATTTTCAACTTTGTCTATGTGGTTATTTTTTAATTAAAATATAGTATGGTTTTAAAAAAGCATCACATTGAAACTGGAAAATGCAAACCAGCAGACTGTGTGATTCTTACTGACATGAACATTCACAGTAAAAACCAAGTTGTTTAAGGGCTGTAGCATGTAACTGGTACTTAAAATCATATACTGCTTTTTGGGAGGGCAAGAGTTCAGTTACAGGTAACAATGTCTGATGGCTCTCAATTACCTGGATGTAACTCTAGCTCCCATGAGAAGGATCAGACCTCTTACCAACACTGCTACCTGCATTCTAGTTCATGAAACCATACAGACAACAACACATAACCAATAATTCAAAATCAACTTGTTTTACTGGATATTCTCAATCTTCTTGGTTGCATGTCTGGCGTGGAATTATTTGGCATTGTGATGACTATGTATTGAAATTTCCTTTCAATGGTCATCAAATTGTTTTCTTTCTTATTTATTTATTATTATTATGTATAAAGAAGTCACACTTTCTATCCTGTATATCCTTATTCAAGGTCCTTTCCCCCTCCCAACACATCAGGTCATGCTCTCTTCTCCACAACTCTCCTTCTCCCCTCTTCCAGGGCAGGCAGCAGGTGGTCCCAAGGTCCCACTGTCCCAATATTGCTTTGTTCAGCCTCCACTCCTGACAGATCCAGTTTTCTCCCCCCAACCTCAAGACTGAGTCAGGTGTTCCTCTAGGGGGAGTGGGATCAAAGGAGTCAGTCCAAGATGTTTCAAATTGTTTTCAAAGAGAGTGACTCATTTTACTTTCTCATTAGCAATGTATAGCTTTTTCAACTCTCCATTTTGTCAGTGTTTGGTATTTTATACTGAGTCAGAATGTTTATCATGGTTTCAATTTATATTTTGTTTATTACTAATAATAATTCTCTGATATTATGGATAATATAAATGATGTAGGCAAAAGTTCTGCAATGAGACTTCGTCAAAGTTTGATGCTCTAGAGAACAGAGTCAGGACTGAATGTGAACTAGCTATATTTGTAGTTTGAAGTGTCAAATTAGTATATTTGAATTGTTCAGACTCTAAGCTAACAGAGAATGAAACAAATCTTTACATTGTCTACACGTTATCCATGTAATCATAAAAAGAATCATGTTATTAAATGTGTTTAAAAATTGAATGGAAACTTTAATGTTCTTTTTACTGATCCCTGCATTCCTTAGGCCAGAACAGTGGGATTATAAAAGACTGACCTTAATGACATAATTGTGTATATATTTATAGTTAAAAGTTTCTGTCCCACCAAAAACTCTCAAATACACAGCCCCTGCTTCCCATATAATTGACTCAGAGGCTTAATATTATAGCAACTGCTAAGTTTATTTGATATATTTTTTTTAATTTAAGAGGTGTGTGTGTGTGTGTGTGTGTGTGTGTTTTAAGATACCCACCACTGTTTCCCTTCCCTCCCTTCTTTTCAGTTCTCCTCTGTCTCTCCTCATCTCATCTTTCCATCTATTCCTCAGAAAGGGTAAGTACTTTCAGGGTAAGTTAATGCAGTTTGGTAGATCCAGTTAAGGTAGGACCAAGCCTGTCCCTCTAGTATCAAGGCTGAGTAAAGTAGTACTTTGTAGAGAATGGGCTGCAAGAAGCCAGTTTAAGCACTAGGGATGCAGTCTGGTCTCACTACCAAAGGTCTTGTAAACTGCTCCTGCCATTCATTTGTTATCCACATTTATTTCATTCCCATGGAGATTTCCCAGCTGTTAGTTAAGAATCAGTGAGCTCCCAATAGCTCAGGTCATCATGATCTTGACCCTTTTGCTCATGTAGTCTCTCCCTTTCTTCTCCTGGACCAAGAGTTCAATCCAATGAAGGGTCTATAAGGACAATTTTGAGGGCCATCAATTTGATTATAGGGGAAGGTCAGTTTAGGCACCCTCTCCACTATTACTTGGAATCTTAGCTGGGGTCATGTTTTGGCTTCTATAGTTCTTTCCTTAGCATTATGTTTCTCTCTAACTCCACCATGGCTCTTTTTATTGAGATAGCTCTTTCACAGATTTCTCTCTCTGTCCCTTTCTCAACTGAACCATCATCTTGTTCCCTCATGTTCTCTCCCCATCACTCCTTACCCATTTTTACCTCTGATCCCAATTTACCAGAAGATATTTTCTATTTCCTCTTCCAATGGCAATCCATGGATGTCTCTCTTAGTTTCTTCCTTGTTACCTAGCTCTTCAGTGGTTGTGAATTGTATTAGCCTGGTTATCTTTAAAAGATAACACATTTATTCATGAATACATACCATTTTTGTTTCTCTTGGTCAGTAATAACAGGTAAATTTTATTACTTAAATATTTTAAATCTTTAACTCTAATAATCCTGGAATTATACTAGATTTGTCATGTTGAGTCATGAAGGAGAGTTGTGTAGGTTTTAAGCTTTTTGTTTTCTTAACCAGTAGAAAAGTTATTTGGGTATTTCCTCTAAGGACAGACAAATCACAACCAAAGTGTTAACTAACAGACATAAAACAATAGGCCATAGATATTAAGGTACAAGACATAGTAGAAGAAATGACTTGGCGCAGAAGTTTACAGTAGTGTCAATGACAGAGCTCCATGGTGTTCTATGTGGAATGGACAGGACAGGTCTGTGGACCAGGAGAAGACAGATGTGGTTATTTGCTCTAAAGCTTCAGACCAAGGGCTTATGAAACTGTCCAGGTGAAAGAGAGCAGCTGCTTCCCTCCCCTAGAACTTATGCAACATTATAGAAACAATACTGTTTTGGTATACTCTCTCTCCAGAAGATGAATTTATGTTTGGTCATGTGACTTAACACCATCAATGTAACATCATCAGAGACCATATGAAGGGAGTTTGAAAACAAGTTAGGTGTTTTCAAGTGGTGTGCTGCTATGAAGCTCCAGCTTATAACTTAGAGAGAACTGGTTTAGCCATTTAGTATCTTACTTGCCACACATAGTAGCAAATCAGCTTTCCCAGACTATTATAGTCACATAAGCTCCTCCATCACTATTGCTCCACAAATCCTAAAAATTAGTCTGTCTAAGCTGCTACTCACAGAATCATTAATAACAAATGTATTTGTTATTCAAGTAACTCACTTTTTGAGGCAAATTGTTGTAACAATACTCATATACTAGCAGAATAGGATGTATAAAGAGATTTTCAATATGAACGATCCCCCTATAGTCTATAGTCACTTCTACCAAGGTATAATTTCATAAATAAACAAACTAAACCACATGTTATAGTTTAAATATCATCTTCAATGATGTAATTTCAGTGGAGCAACTTCATAGAGCAATTAGCAAACAGCTCTACAACAAGGTAGAACAGGATCTGCTTGAAAGAGGGTGGTAGGGAAAGGGATGGAGTGGAGAAAATAAGAGAAATGGGAACAGAAAGACAAAGCGATAGAAGAAAGGCAAGGGTGAGAGGAGGGTTATATTGGAAGGGTCAAGGAGGGAGAGGAACACGGAGGAAAGTCTACATCCCTACCAGTATTAAAGCTCATCCTTCCAAGCAGCAAATCTTGCTTATTATGTCTTTTTCTCTCAAATACTTTCTTCAACCCAAAACTCAGTGTATTCTTTTAACACAATCCTTTAATTCTCAAATATAAGGAGGAGAAAATAAAGAGGTTCTTAAAAAATTAAAGATATTCCCGATGCTCCTTTAAAGACAGCCTTACTTTTCTGGTTCTTCTGAGATAGAAAGCTCCAGTTTTACCACATCCAGGTGTTTGAGTTTTCATGAAAGCATCATTTGAACTAACTATTTTCTCTAGAAGTGCCATATTCACACTTGCACAAACCCAGAAAATAGATGTTGAGATTCCAAGAGCATAGCGTGAGCTTTCTTGTACTCACCTTATTAGGTGTTTAATTATAGTAACATAGTAACATGTTCTTCTTATAGATCCTCAGGAGAAGGTTTCTAAAGAACCACACACACTAACTAAGAATACAAAAATCCAGTGATCATTACCCTCCATGATGGTAAGATGAAATGATTTCAGCTGCAAATTCTTTCTGGAAAAATTCTTTACTGGCTTTGGTTTGTATCAAATTATTTGTAATATGTAGAAATAAGGGTTTTTAAAATGATTGCCTTGCCTAGCCTTAATACAAGGGGAGGAGTGGAGAGGCTTAATCTCACTGCAACTTGACATACCATGCTTCCTTGATAGTCTTGGAAGGCCTGACTATTTCTGAACAGAAGCAGCGGAGGAGTAGATAGAGGGACATTGTGGAAGGGAGGTGGATGAATGAAATTGGAAGAGGAGAGAGTAGAAACTGTTGTAGCCTTTTCTACCCTAGATCTCACTGTGTAGACCGTGCTAATCTCAAAGTCACAGATATGTGTTTGCCTTTGCTTCCCATTTGTTAGGATTAAAGGCAGGAACCATTACCACCTCACTTTGAAAATGTATTCTTAACACAAGTTAGTAATCCTTACTAGCAGTCACAACGACAGGCACACTGAACATTGATTTTTTTTAATAAATAGGTATGAGGGATTTGATTTCTACACCAGGGGTTTTAGAACCACATGAGAGAAGTTGTATAAATTTGTTTTTATGTTCAAATATGGATAGTTGTTATGAACTTAAACATAAACTAATATTGCAAATAGTATATGCTCTAATTTTCCAACAGTTTATAAAGCAATAGGTTATAAATTTATGAACTAAACTTAGTAAGCATAAATACTAAAACAAAATACTTCAAAAACCCTCATTAGATAGTAATTTCTCTCTTAGATAGGTAGCCCAGGAATAATTTCTTCCACTTAACATGTAATTCAGAAAGAAATTATGATGAGACTTTTAGTATAATAATTTATTTTCTATAGTGGTTTTTTGTAAATAAGTAGAAAAAATAGAATCTATAATAATGAAAAAAATGTGGTAAGTACACAAATCCGTAAAATAATTATTATGTCAATGTCAGTTACTCTGCATGGTACCATCTGTTATATGACTATGCGGCATGAATTACAGCACTGTCTGTACCAGCATCACTGCATATGTGAGAAATGACTGTGTGAGGAAAATGGGGTCATCATGCCTGAGGGTGCTAAAAATTTCTAAGAGCCAGAAGAAGACCATAATAGTGTTTTCTGAAAACAATGTGGACATTATACATATGGATTCACAGCAGTTCTGACATCTTGCACAAACCTTACCCAAGGTCAAGTATGGAGAGTATAGGTAGTCAAACAGCTCTACCCCTAGCTGGGGAGAGGTGAGTCAGTTTTCTTATAGGATGCCCACTCCTCAAATGCCACACACACAGTATTAGATAGCTCAAAACTCATTTACAAACTGATATCCCTAAGTGTATTCAATGGGTACACATCAAAGAGAGAGAGAGAGAGAGAGAGAGAGAGAGAGAGAGAAACACATGAATTTGGATAGAAATAGTGGTGAAAATATGGGAAAATTGAGCACAGCAAATGGACAGAAACTTGATAAAAACACATTGTAAGCATGCTCAAAATTCTTAAACTATAAAAACAGAGACAAAGTAATATATATGCAAATCTGGAAGCAAACAGGTTGGCTATAAAACATGAAGGTAGAGATTTATCAGTTTCACTATAATCTATGGCAACTCTGTAGTATAAGAAGACTCTTAGTACCAAAATCAGTTATACAGTATGTACCTCTGTATATATGGTGTGTGTGTGTGTGTGTGTGTGTGTGTATTTTCTGGAGTCTGCTTGAAGCATCAAAAATATCTCAAGAGAAGGAAGACCAATCTGACAAGTATTTTAATCCCTAAGAGCTCTCTATATGCATACATGCAAACAGACCACTGTTTAGTAAATGAAACATCTACACATAATTGTTACTTAGATTTGAATGAAAACAGAGTAGGGTTGGCTTTCAATGTTATGTACTATAAAAAGAAGTATAGCTAAAGAAAATACAAATTGAGTCACACAAAAGTAAATGGAATACTCAGGACTGAATGCTCACTTCATGATCTTTTTCACACAATTCAAATCACTTTAATTTAATTTTACATTTATATATGCAAACTTTATGCAAATAAAAACAATCCAGGAAATATGACACAATATTGCTATATAAGCAAACATAGTTATTTATGTACTTTGTGGAGTAGAAAGAGCTGACTCATAAGTGTAGAGGCATAGGAATACTCTAATGTTGGAAGGTCTTTCGCTTAGGTAGCTCATAAAGATGAGTGATAATTCATCATTCTTAGAAACACCATGAGGAAATAAATTTCCTTTCAGGTAAATCATCAGTGCACAAAAAGGCATCCACTACGCCCACTACATAAGTATGGGATGGATATTTGTTGCTATGAAAATTCAGAGCAGTGTAACTGTAGCCGAAACTGGAAAAATAAAAGTGTATGTGTTTGGGGCAAGAGTTAAGTTAATTAATTAGAAGGAGGGAAATTGTATTTAGAAAAGAACAAGCCATTTTTATGTGCAATCACACACTAGGGTGACTCCAGATGGCTGCCTTAAATGCACATTTAAAAAGTTAAAATAAAAGTTTAAAAAAAAATTAACATAGCAAGATATTTCTGAAGATATATATGTTTAACATGGTTTATTTATGTATTTAGGTATATATATGCATTTACATATGTGATGTATGAAAATAAGTAACAACAATTAGTAAGGTATAAGATTATATATTTGAAAAAGAAAAGAGAGTATATGGCAGGTTTGGAGGGAAGAAATGGAAGGCAGGAATATTGTCAATATAGTCTCATAAATTAAAGAACTGTTTTAAAATGTGTTGCAAATCATATATATGCTTGATTAGTTAGTTTTCTCTATGCCATTAGCAAATACATAACAAAAGCAACTCAAATGAGGAAGAAATGATTTTGACTCATAGATTAATAAGATGTAGTCTATTAAGGTAGGAAATACATGAAAGCAGGCAGGGAGCTTTCTGAGAACATGAATGTGAGCGTCCTTGCTCACAGAAAAGTAAATGAAGCAGAGAAATGAATAATACCATTTAGTCATTGTTTTCCTTTCCTATCTAGGACTGCTGAAACTTCAATGACATTATCTCAATCAGGGCACTCTCCCTTTTAAGCAACACTATCTGAAAGCATTCCTCAAATACACACAAGATTATACCTCATCAATGCCCTATACATTGGTGAATCTAATGAAGTCAACAATCAAAATTTAACTATACATTTATATTAAAACTTTGAGCAGTATTCCATTGATAGGCTTGTATTTCATTAATAGAAATACATTTAAATAAAAGTAGGAATGATAAAAATAAAAATATATAATGTTATAGTAACAACAAAAGTGAGGAAGAAAAATCTCCAAAACTGTTTTTGCTATTTTGATACTTAGGGGAATGTTAAGTATTTGCCAGAATCTAGAAACGTAAGAGTGTTTAGAAAGAGTGAAAAAAGAAGAACATGACAGATATTGGAGGTGATTTCCATTCTGCAGCAAAGATTTCAGAAAAAAAGTTGTAATCTCAGGATTACACTATTTTTATAAGAAAAATAATAATTTAAAATCTTTAGGAAACAGACATCAACTTCCCAAGGCATATACTTTTCTCTTATGAAGAATGATTCCAAAAGCACTTAGTAAAATGATAATTAGAATTTTCATTACCACAATTCACAATACTTACAAATGAAATGTTTTACTACTTAGGCCATGTGGTAATACTAAACATAGGACTTGTTGTTAAAACATTTCTAAGTCATTCAAATAAATAAAAATAGTATGTTTCAGTGTTAACTTGTGGTAAAGGAAAAGGATCCACATTTTCACCTTATTGTTATAAAAATTTAATTAAGATATTTTTTCTCTCTGTAGGGAAGAATTTAAAATATTCCTACAGTTATAATTATTCCTGCAGGTTGCTAAAGGTAGTATTTGCAACATGCCCCACTTTCGTTACTTAGATTCGAGAATGAAAGCACAAAATGAGGCATCAGCATGATTTTGTGGATTTGAATGAGGGGGTATTCTAAGCCATGGTTTAATAGCATAGAAAATAGCTATCATGTCCTAAAATTTTCTGTTCTGTTAACCTTTATTTTTAAGTGTTTTATTATTGTATTAAAAACATTTGTGTTGTGAATGATAATGACTATACTGTGCCATAGGATAATAAAAGTCAACCATCCTAAGATCATTTTGGTATCACATGCCTCATCAAACTTTTCTCTATTTTTTTTTTTGCTTTAAGGATAGTTTTCTCTATTTATTTTAAACAGAACACAAAGAAAAATACATATGTCATACACTTACAGCTTGATACATGACCAATCCCTGAGTAACACATGAATAGCACCACATTTTACCTTCTGGTTTGAATCAAGATAATTTTTCTTCATCTATGTTGCATTTTTTTTAAAGGACTTTCTTTTCTAAATAAATATAAAATAGAGTGACAAGAAAAAAGAAGTATGTAACAATGCTATTATACAGAATGAATACTTTTGAGATCAAATGAACAGCAGAAGACTATATTTAAATATAATTTTCAGATCCCAAGCTATTCAGTCGTTGTGGTTTGCAGCTTGGGTGTTCTTTACTTTTTTTTTAAAGTCCATTAATGAATGAGTACATTCATTATGTTTCTGGGATTGTGTTATCTTGCCCTGGAGGATATTCTCCAATTCCATCCATTTGCCTGTGAATTTTAGGATATCATTTTTTCTTACTGCTGAGCAGTACTCCATTGTGTAGGTTTACCACAGTTTGTTAATCTATCAATTTTTTAAGTCATGTATAAAAACTGAAAAAATAGAACAAATCTACTATGAAATTAAGAATCAAAATAGACACAATATTTAATATCTTTAAAAAACAAAAACAACCAGGTAGTAAAGGAAGTAATTAATCACTTTAAGAGAATTACCGAGACAATTGTGAGGGCTACCCAGATAGAAAGGCATCCAATGTTTATATATCAGAAGAATTCATTTCATTGCAAAGTTCTTATTACCCAACAACATAAAAAGATTTATTGTAATCTTCCTAAGAATACCATAGATGGGGTGGGAGGAGGCTGAAGGCAGACTGAAGGGGAATAATTGGGAACACAGAAGGGTGGGTGAGCAGTGGGATACAGGAAATAAAATAAAAACAATTAAATTTTAAAAAGAAAAGAAATGCAAGGAGGCTTGCATTAGTAAGATGTCATGTATTCTTGGTCAAAAAAAGCATACCAATATCATTTTTACAAAAATAGATAATACCATCCTAAAATTCACATGGAACGAATACAACCAATGTAATCATTAGCAAGAGCAAAAACCTGGAGTTATCATGTTCCACCTGAAAATGCACCACAGTCTGTAGTGCTCAAAGTAGCATAGCATAACTAGCCCAAACTCCCTGTCCAGTCAAAGAGTGTGAGAAGGGATTATATAAGCAAAGGGGTCTAGATTATGATGGGGAAACTCACAGTGATACTTGAGTTACTGTGAGCTCATGGGCTCTGGACTGACAGTTGGAAACCTGCATGGGATTGAACTAGACACTCTGAATGAACTGGCTTTTTGGCGCCCATTCTTTATAGAGGGATACCTCGCTCAACCTTTATATGATGGATAGGTTTAGTCTTGCCTCAACTTGATATGCAGACTGTATTGACTCACTGTGGGAGTCCTTACCCTCTCTGAGAAGTGGATGAGGGGTGGAGTGGGGAGAAGCTGGGAGCTAGTAGGAGGAGGGGAGGGAAGGGGAACTGTGGTTGGTATGTAAATTTAAAAAAACCTTTTAAATAAAAAAGAACAGTAAAGCCATGATAATCTGAGTTTCTAATGGTAGTTTCCATGAGAAAGCAGCACAAGGCAGGGGTTTCCATTTGTGTGTCATAGGACTGAACCCCAGAAGGACTCTAAATTTAGAAAATTCTTAGCTTTTACCACCAACCAACTTGACCAGGTGTTTTAGAGGGTCAAATTATGCATTGAACTACATATAGAATAAAAGAGAAAAGACATCTGAATGGATGATTTAATTTTAAGGAAACATAGATTATATGTCTTTAAAATAATCTGATACACAAACATCCTTGTGCTCTGAGCCCAAGACTGTGATAACTCACAGAGAATGACCTCATTGTGTGAACTACTACAAAGACTGAACTTTATTTCTTTGTATTATGTGGAATCATCACAATATGAGACACTTGTAAGGTTTATTAGGTATAGACTATGAAATCAAAGAAGAAAATCATTACCTATTGTGTTACTGAAAGGCAAAAAATATAAAAGGATATTAACATTTGTTTGCTAAAAATACTAACTATTAACCTGGATCTGCAAATGCCTGATATAGAAGAAAAGCAAGATAAACCTCAGAAAAAATAATTAAGTAAATAAATTCTGACATATCAGTCAGTGTTCATCTATACAGAAAAAGACATAGAATTATATCATCTGAATTCCACAATACTAAAAGAATTAAAATATCTTAAATTAATTTAAACTATATTTTATTGTGCTTTATTATATTTCTGAAGAAATAAGAGGGAAAATGTGTCATTTCAAAGTGCTAGCAACATAATTTCATCGCTGTTATGATGGATGTGTTTGTTGCTCCCAATGCAGTCTTTCTACTTTAAAAGTTTTATTACAAATAATAAGAGATTTTAAAACCAATATCTGGTCCTTCTAATTTTCTAAACTTGGATCTGAAAGTCTGGCCATGAGGTTTTCTATGAATCTTTAAGATATGCAGCATTGCTGACAGTTTTTGATTCAGAATTGTAAATGTAAATGCTGAAATAGAAATAATCTATTCTTTCTCCCTTTCCCCGTTGCTTACCATCCCTCCCCCACATTCTCTCTGAGCATAATCAATATAGGTCTCAAGTCACAGTGCTAAGAAACATAACTTTAACCAGAAAACTGACATATTGATAAAAATCAAGGTATACTCTTTGATTGCAAAACAGAGCTAAGACATGGGATTTAGTATCATGAGAAAGGTTGAATTTCATCTGAGTGAATGTATTACTGACAGATCTAGAAATAAGCTTGTGAGCCATTGTTGACAAACCAGCTTCCATATAATTCATTATAAGCATCTTTAAAAATAAATTTATTTAAAAATACATTGTGAGCATCTTTAATAAAACACAATAAAATAAAGTAGTTAGAAGTAGATCTTGTTAAAATTCTAATTTAATTAGGGAAGTCATATCCACAGATAGAGATTTGTAACAGGAAAGAATCTACATACTGACTCCACATGGTAAATACACAAGAAGGGGCCCTCAGCTTTACAGTCTTAAACTTTAATTAATGAACCAAATATTTTTGTAAGAAATATAACTAAAATTAATGGCATGTATAAAATCACAACCATGACAAGGAATAGGAAGCTTATCTAAGCTTCAACAATGACTTTAAGAACATGCTGTAACATGAAAGGTAGAAGAATGTCTGCTTAGAGCAATGGCTTTTATTACTTTTTTGTTTTGCATAGTCAGTGTTTATATTAGTAGATTAAGGAGCTGGTTATGTTGAAGAAAGGGACTTTGTAATTCCTATTATTAAAAATCAGAATTTATAGTGGAAGCAGCTCTACTGCTACTTTCTCATAAGTGGTGTCATTTCTAAATGCCTCAGTTATCTACATCTTGTTAAACAGGTACTATTAGTCAGAGAAGATAAAAAGATTTAAGGGAAAGTGGGTTGAGTCCTACTATTGATTAGTTTTAAATCCTCCACTCTAACCACAAAGTGGTCAGTTTAATTTAGAGACAATCTAATGAGATAATTTCAGATATAGTCAGACAATGACTTCAATTAGTGAGAAAGCTTAATTTCTTAGGATGCCATTAAAAAATCTTTATGTATTATTGTTGTATAATAAAATAAGAATTGAGCTTTAGCATCAAATGTTAAGAAGTTTATAATGACAGTTTCCTTAGTACATAATTGTCTTGAACACATTTTTATCTGCCAAAAGTTAATGAGTTTATAATTAATTTAGACTTATAAAATCTTTGTAATCATCACTATAACTTTGGAACTATTGTAATAAGTATTTTTTAGGGATATATTTTTCAAAACTAAGTTTGCAAAAATGTTAATACATATAGGGAATATGATTGTGATTGTTCTTTAAATTTTATATACTATAATTCTTTTTGAGACAGGGTTTTTATATGTAGTCCTAGCTGGCTTACAACTTACTGGTAGACAAGATAGGATTTGAACTATCAGTTATCTACTCATCTACACTTTTTTTAATGCTGAAAATAAAGAAATGAGACATCATGCCTTCCTCCAATAAATAAATTTATTAGCAAAACATTATTTCTAATTTAAATGCTTTGTTCACATTTAATTTGTAATTAACATGTGTTGGCAATGAATGAATATCACTATGGTAATATTTATGCAAACCACATTAATATAGGGTCAACTATTCAATATATGACTATACACATTAGTAAGTAATAGAAAAGTCATGAGGATCATTGGAAGGATATAAATAAACACAATACACATACATACCCACAAAACTCACACTCAGATCCATATTTAAAAGTACCTAATGTGCCCATTGTTGCTGGTTCCACTTCTGGGACCCAGCGCTGGCTGCAGAATCCCAGCGCTCTCTGGGGCAGGGGCAGGTGGACGCTGTCCCTGACCATTTCCACGACTCCTGCTGAGGGAAACCCCGCCACGACCTCGAACTGAGCAAACCAACTGCTGGGGTCTCCGAGGGG
>PVIH01021725.1:0-28971 GCA_004025045.1 Sigmodon hispidus | reverse complement strand
GAATTTAAAATGTGGAAGAGTTAACAATAACTATATAGAGGATAAGAATGATAAGCATGGCTTATCAAGGGTAGACATACAAATAAGATTGCTACACCTATATTTTCTTTGTGTTCATCTTTCCCTCTGAATTTTTTTTTTTTTTCCATCCCTGTATATCCTTATTCAAGGTCTCCTCCCCCTCCCAACACATCTGGTCGAGACTCACTGTTTTCATACATACTCAGTAATCCCATTTAAAAAAGAAAAACCCACGAAACTGGAAGGCATAATATAAATGCAGAGGACCTGAGCTTGCTGCTTCAGTGATGTGGGATGTCTTTCTGTGCGCTGGGAATGTGCTTCACTGCCATTGGTTAATAAAGATACAGTTTTGGCCTATGGCAAGGCAGTTTGGAGGCAGGCGGGACATCTAAGCAGAGATAAAGCAGGAGGGCAGAGTCAGGGAAACACTGTTGCTGCCCAGAGGGCAGGATGTAATGGAACACAGCTAAAGCCATGGAGCCATGTGGACTTACGTAATTTAGTAAGAATGGCTTGAGCTAAGTTGTAAGAGCTAGTTGGTAATGAGCCTGACCCATAGGCCAGACAGTTTGTAATTAATATAAGCCTCTGAATAATTATTTTATAAGCAGCTGTGGGACTGTGGGTGGGAGAGTTTCGTCCTGCTGGCTGATGAGAAACCTTCTGACTACAGCTTCAGTCTCTGTGAGTTGATATGAGCATTGCTTATGTTGATTTAGAGGGCCTTCTTCTGATGTCCTACATCCCCTCTGGCTGCTACGCTCTTTCTGCCCCCTCTTCTGACGGGTTCCTTGAGCTCTGAGGGGGGGGGGGGTGGGATTTGTTGGAGACATCTCATGTAGGGCTAAGATCTGGTTCCTTTTTTTCATCTTTCAAATAATTATTTTACTAGTTTTGGAGAAATATGTGCCATAGTTTTTCTTAAGGGTAGCATTTAGTTTATAACCAGTTTAGGAAGGTCTTACATTTTTGTGTATATGTGTGTTTCCCAAATCAAGATCAAAGGGCAACTTTCTATAATGTTTTCAGGCCTATCCCTGTGCTATATACATTTAATAGGGTAAATGCAATCACACATATTTACCATTTTGCCTCATTATAAATAGGCTCTTTACCAATCATGTCATAAACACAGCTGTACAAAGGTTGTTGGTGTCTCAGTTTTTAGTTGAGCCTCTTGAGTGTGTGCTTATAGCTTTTGGAATCACTTTGCTTCTTTTCTAATATTTGGGCTCTAATTTATTCCTTGTCTCATTGTACTGGATAGCATCTCCAGTAGAAGCTTGTTAATCAGAGCCCATCCCTTGCTTGTAAGTAGGTTTGTGGTTGGTTTTCATGACTTCCAGTGGATGCTGAAACCACGGGCAGTAATGGAACCTGTATATACTATGTTTTTATTCATCCGTACACTTATGTTGCTCAGTGTCTCTTTTGCATGACTTCATTCCCATCCTGGCTACTCTAGCTTTAGGAAAAATAGCTTGCCTGAACATGAGTACTGAGATAGGACCACAGTTGACTTGAAAACTGAGAAGACCATAATGCAGCTATTAAGTGAGTAATATGGATTCATTCCACACAGGACAGAATGGATAGTGAGCTCATTTGTGCCTGTCACAACAGCATGCAGTTAATTTTAAAATTTTCCACTTAATAGTTCTAGACTGTGGCTGTCTATAGGTATTGAAATTACAAAAAAAAAAAAAGTATCAGTTAAGAAGATACTGCTGTTTAGTTAGGCCTTTGGGATAAAGTTTATTTTCAATTCCATTGAATAAATTTTGGAATTTGGAACAAAATAGATTTAAATTACAAATCCTAAATCAGTATTTTTCCCCCTGTAGCAGAAAGCTCAATAAACACTCCACTGCATTTCAAATAGCAGAAATTCTTAGAAAACACTCAGACAAATTCATAAATTCAGATTCTTTAAAAATTTTAATGTCTTATTGAACACAATCTTGGACATTTTTAAATTAAGCATGGGCCCAAAGACTGATGTATCTTAGTGGTAGAATACTACTCTGGCACATCTGAGGTCTTGGTTTGATCCTTAGCACCATACAAAAATAAATTAAACTATTAGTATCTAATTTCTGCAAGTGTTTTCTTATGTATAAAAACTGCTGAAAAAAAACTCTAGAAATTTCCTTCAGAAATGTTCTATACTCATCAACCAAACACTTATCTAGGGTCATGTTGGGAAGAAGGCCCATCATCTCTCCCAGGTCATTGGGAACTGATGGGGGGGGGCACATTCCAAAGACACACAGGAGCATCTGGAGTGATCACTGGGGAAGAGTTCCAACACAAAGTGCAGAAGGGACCACAAGATGAAAAACTGACAGCTGTGAGACTATCCAGTAACAACTTGAATGATGGTATTTCCAGAATTGAAGGGGGATGAGTGATTCTCAGAAATGGGCCCAAACCTAGTCATTCTTCCAAAGAGCTGTACGCTCAAACAGAAGCATACTCTTAGTGGAAGAGGAAGAAAATTGTCCCAGGTGCTGTCTTTTAGATCCATGAAGTCTGTAAGCCAGTAACGGATCAGTTCTATTAGTATCAGTGCTCATGCAAGGATCATCATCTTTGAGAGGCTTAAGCTTCTTTGTTTCCACACCCTTTTCTTGTTCTTAGAACTCATCAGAACTAGCATTTTCAAGTTGTTGTTGTTCATGGGGTTTCCCAACGAGGGTTGTTCGGCTGTTAATATTTTTTTAAAAAAATATTTATTTTTATTTTATGTGAATTGGTGTTTTGCCTGCATGTATAACTGTGTAAGGGTGTCAGATCTTGGAATTACAGACAGTTGTTAGCTGCCATGTGGATGCTGGGAATCGAACTCAGGTCCTCCAGAAGAACAGTCAGTGCTCTTAACCATTGAACCATCTCTCCAGCCCTCGGCAGTTAATATTGTTAACTTGATGGAATTCTCTTCCAAATATCTGTGAGGCATTATCTATATTATGTTAACTGAGGCGAGCAGACAAGAAGACATACCTTAAATGTGGGTGGCGCCATCCCCCTGGCTGGGGTGGTATGTTGAATAAGGACAAAGTCACCTGAACACCAGCTTCTCCGTTGTTTTTTTTTGATTGCAGATGCAATGTGTTCAATAGCCTCTTTCTCCTGCAGCCATGCCTTCCCACACATAATGGAATGTACCTCTCAAAACTGTGAACCAGAATGAATTGAGCTCCCCTTTAAATCGCTTTTTGTTAGGTACTTTGTCATAGCATCAAGAAGGTAATGGATACAGTTGTGATAGACTATATGGAGCACCTGAAATTAGCAGGGCATAAAGGCATCTAGTCTGAGCCTGAAGTTTGTGGTTTTGGAATCTATACTGGCAGAGTATCTGGGTGTGACAAAGCACTCCAGGCTGTCCATCTGGAAATCCTACCGTTTGGTGACTGGAGTTGATGTAATTGGGTTAGAACTTTGTTGACACATCTCTTGGCTCTTGTGGGCATGGCTCGTTGGGATTCTGAGTGGCAGCAAGACTCTCTACTTCCTTCTGGCACTTGGCTGAGTAGATAATGTATGTGCCCCTCACTAGGAAGACCCCGGCAATGACAGCAAAATAACTTCCATAAACTAAAAACTGGAAGAAAAAAAGCAATTAGCTCTTTATAAAATCTGACCATCTGTATCATAGATAACATATAGCAACATTCCTTGTCTGATTGGATTATAAGGTAACTGAGATCCAAAATTTAATATGGATCATACTGACTGGACTCCTTTATCTCAAATAAATCAAGATTAAGAGCAGTGATGAAGGATCTGGATTTGCATGAGGCCGCTTAGGTTCAAATTCTAGCTACTCCAGCATTGTTTATGTTTGAAGGCTGGTTCAGTGTAATGACTTGTAAATGCTGAGGTTACTTCTTACCTGCCTTCTTCAATCAGATATGCATTGAGTTGCTCTGAATTCAGTTGGCATTAAAACTAAGAACTGCATATTTTAAATTGTTCATTACCAAATAATTTTTTAAAAAAATCTTCAGCATTGCTACTTTTATGACTGAGACACTGTGGTTCTATATTCCTAGCTACTGTGTACATAGGGATCAGAAGTCCTGCATGCTTACCTGAGTGGTGATTTGCAAGTTGAATCCTCTTTTATCTGCCACAATCAAAGTCATGATGGCCTGAATCACCAATGCAATAAAGGTGTCTATGCCAAACACCAGGGCATAGCGTTCTACGCTCAGGTTAACAGCAATCTGAAATCTGTCATTAGATGATGAATTAACATTTACCCATAGAATACATAAAATTCTTTATCTAAAGATAGAAACTGAAACCAGGCATGGTGGTACATTCCTATAATTCTAGCATTCAAGGTCATTCTTGTCCACATAGCAAATTCAAGGCCACCCTGGGGTACTTGAGACCTTGTTTTAAGACCAAACAAAAAAACCAGGACAAGACAAAAGAATTGAAAACAGTGTTATTAGAGCACATCTTATCTAACTCTCATCAGTCTGGACAAACAGGAAGAGCAAAGATAAAGGTGATTATTAAATATTGTTAAAGGCTGGACTAAAGGCACTATGATAAAATTTCTCCTGCATAATCTAGCACTTTCCAGAAATTAAATTTAAATGCTAACATCTTACAACTTGGGAATATTGAATATCACTTGGTTTTATACATGTCTGTAATAAAGTTTTATAAAAATACAAATATCATCCAACCTGAAGACTTAAAAAAATATAGTCAGGTTATTGTCACTGTCCCACAGTGAGAGGGTATGGTGGGTAGGTGATTATTGTTTCAGAACATTCAGACCATAGTTGGCTGTGAAACTGACTGAATCTATAACAAGTTTTTAACTAGAGATTTCAAAATCTTATTACATTTCTTAGAATGCAGAAGAAAGGCTTTGGGCTCTGGATATTTTTTTTAAGTGCAAAGGAATAATAATAGTCCTACCTTTCAATCCTCATAAAAATGGAAATAGACATTTGAGTTTGATACATTAAACCAAGGTATTTCAGTGAAAAACTCAGCTTTCTGTGATGGTTAATTTCAACTACTAACTTGATACAACCTAGGATCACTTGGAAAGAGAGTCTTAAAGAAGGATTGTTTAGATCAGGATAGCCCATGGACACATCGGTGGGGGACTATCAGGATTACTAATATGGGCAGCACCATTCCCTAGGCAGGGGCGCTGAGCACAGGAGAGCAAGAAGCAAGGATGCTTTATTCTCTCTTTGCCCTGGGTTGTGGATATAATATGACCTCTCCCTGCAAAAAAGGTTGACCTATAACTTAGAATTATAAACCAAATAAGTCCTTTCCTAGACTCTGATGCTTTTTGCCAGAGTATCTGTCACAGCAACAGAATGAAACCAGAACACTTGCTAACAAGTTACATCTCCATCTTCTTCTGGTCTTTGTCTTGGAACTCATATTCCAATGTTTTACTGTTTATCAAACATTTTTTCACAAATTAAAATTGAAGCTGGATAAAGCTTGACACTGTCTCAGATGTAGCTTGGAACTAGTGTTTCTCATCTCTCTTTGGCTAATATCAAAGGAAACTATATTACCCCCCTCCTCTTTTTTGAGACAAGACCCACGTAGCCCAGTCTGGCTTCAAGCTTGCTATGTCATCAAAAATAACCTTGAATTTCTGACCCTTTTGTCTCTACTTCTCATGTTCTCACTAACAGGAGGGTTCTACTGTGTCCAATTTGAGGGGACACTAGCCCACTAAAGCATGTGGCTCCAGCAGGCCCTGCCCTTCACACCCATTCCCTTTGCCTTGTTAAAATTGTTAGTTTACATTCCTAAAGCTAGCCACTATGGTCTGTTCCTTTATTTGGCCACTTCCTCCTCCTGAGGCTGACCATCAAGGTCCAGCTATCAAAGTATTGAAGTCCAGCAATCAAAAGCCCCCTTTGGTCACCTAATTAACATGCCCAATTAAAATTAAATACCTCATCCTAACACGGTGTTTCCTCTCTTCCCTTCATAAACCAACATTGTCCTATGGGCCATGCTTGTCTTCTCTTTATTCAGAGACAGTTTTTTGTCTCTTTCTGGGGACACATACCCCTTCTCTCTTTCCCTTGCTCTTTTTCCCTTTTTCTTTGCCCTCTATCTCCTGGTTTTGTTACGTCTTATTCCCTGCCCTTTGGTAAATCTTCTTTGTGATAAGACAAGAACTGATACCAATCTCTTTTTACAATTTATGCTTGGAATCGAACCTAGGACTTCATGCATATGTGACAAGCACTTTACCAACTGAGCTACATAGCCTGCTCCCAAAGAAAATTTCTTGTAGTCAGCTTTAACTGTAACCATACAAGCCACATGCTTTTAAATAATTTCTTTCTTAAAAAAAAAAGTCCAAATGAAAACCTGTTAAAAAGCAGATATAGGCCAGGTGGTTGGGAGGCAGAGGCAGGTAGATCTCAGTGAGTTTGAGGTCAGTCTTCTCTACAAAGTGAGTTCCAGGACAGCTAGGACTGTTAAACAGAAAAGCAGTGTGTGTATGTGTGTGTGTGTAGTATGTGTGTGTTTTAAGTATTAAAGGAAACAGAATCTCAGAGACCTTATTCTAATAATTCAAAAGCATGCAGTTGTAGGTATAAGTAAAGCTGATGTTTTCTTACCATCTCTGCATCATTTTTCTTCCAGTCCAACTTTTTATAAGTTTCTCTAGACTATTTCATCCACAGAAAGCCTATACTTAGAGCTTCTCAAGCAACTAAACAAAATTAGGGATAAAATCTACACCTATGCATCTAAAATTAAATCACATCACACCTTATGACAAATTGCTGAAAATAAAAAGAAATCAGAAGAAAACCATGGGTCTTCGCTTTTGGTTCACACAGTATATCCCCCCCCCACACACCCCCAACTCAGCAGCATTCAGCTAAATGAAAAGATTGCTTTACTGAATTCCGTTCGCTATGGAATTAACATTTGACATTGCAGCTGATGGAGAGCCTTCTGACGTTCTCATCTAATCTTTAAGGAACCCAGGAAAGAGTAGGAGGATGGGAGTGGACACTTACACTGCTATGGTTATAAGAAACATATAACTAGACTTGACCAGCAAATAGCCGGCATAGCACACCCAGATGCTGAGTGTGTAATTCATGAGAAACAGAGCACCAGCAATGAGAGCTGAGAAGATGGCCAAACCCAGCTCTCCTAGGAGATCCCAGTTGACCTTCATGTAGCCCACTGAGAAAGCAGCCAATGCTCCTAGAAACAGAAATGGAGGAAGAAATCAAGCTACTGATTTTGTAGGAAGAAAATAGCAACACATCAAACAAACAAAATTCAGCTCTTGAGCAATCCTAAAGGTGATAGATGTACTGTTTCACAAAAACTACGTGATCCATTGAAATGAAAAAATTTTTTTAACTTTTTTCAAGCAGGTTTTCTTCTCTTCTGACTTCCTATTGTTTCCAACCACTTTGCTCTTAGACTTTTAATTAGTATCAATGACATATCAGACATACACTGAACAGAAGGGATAAGAAGTGCCTAAACACAGCAGTGTGGGGAACAGTAACACAGTAGCCTTGTCATTAAAAACAAAACAAAACAAAATAACTCACCCAGGAAAGCAAGCATATAAAAGTCTTAGAAGTAAAGTTGTGAGTCTCCATCTGACTCCTGAGCCAGGCCACATGGCAGATAGATTACTAGAAATGGGTTGAATTAAGATGAAACCACTAGCTAGCAATGTGCTTGAGACATAGGCCAAACAGTATGAAATTAATATAAGTGTCTGAATAATTTCTTTGGGGGATAAAAGCTGCCAAGGTCCAAACTTCTGGCACTAGTGGGCTGGAAATCTCTTATAACAGATGGCATCCCAACATGAGCCGAACACCCACATAAAGCCTGAGAGGTCTCCTGGCATTTCCCTTGGACTCCTAGTTCAAGTGATTCTTATGTGATGGCTGACCTGATTTTCTTGAGGCTTTGGACAAAAAGGAGCTGTACTGATGGACAGGTCTTGGGAGGGTGAATAACTGTAATCAGTTATGGGTGTCCTGAAGTGAACAAAAGATACTTAGGGCTTAAATTATTGATAACTGGTCAATTATTTTCCCATAGGTGGTCTCTAGACAGGAATAGCTCTTGCTCTTCCCAAGAATTTTGGCCATAAGGTGCAATAATTTTAATGATTCGATTCTGGCATAGTCTTGGCTTTCAGAAATTAGTTGAAGCCTCCCAAGAGGGAAACAATAATAAACCAGAGTCTACGTGCATTTCTGAAGGTTTCCATAGAGGAAGAGGTAGAAAACTATCCCATTTCCTAAAACACATCTTCAAAGTCTCATGTATTCATTTATGAGTATATAAATATTTATTGCAGAGTCTGCTTCAAAGGCAAATTTCTTTTTGATATTAGAATCCTGAGTCTAACATCATGGAAACTGTGTAAAAAAAGCCACTTTTGAAAGTCATTGGCATACAATATAGAGTTGTGAAGGTCCCTAAAAAGACACTCTGTGTAAGAGCCTGGAGACCTTCATGCATTTTCTAGAGTTAATAATAAAAATTATGCACCTTCTCTTTTCTTTTAGTATTAAAAACAGTCTTGATCCTAGTAACTCAGGAAATAAGGGTAACAATCAACAAAGGAGAATGTGTGAGACTTAAAGTCTCTGTAGAGCAGAGGGAAGCAGTTGCGTAAGGAGGATGCCTATAGACTGTGAAAAAAGTCTTTGCTACTGCACAGCAGACAGAGCATCCAGGTCTACAATACCTGCATCCAAAACACCAAACAGGAAATCCAACTACCAGGAGGGGAGTGAAAAATAAGGGCAGTCACAGGGGGAAGTATGCCCAGCGCACAATGTGTACTTATACACAGGCTTTAAAAGACCAAAACATCCAAGGGCTGGCTTAGCTTGGTCAGTAAAGCTCTTGCCTTACAAGCATGAAGACCTGAGTTTGAGCCCCAGAGCCCCAATATACTGGGCATGGTAATGTATTGTATTCCCAGGGATGGGGAGGCAAAGACAAATAGAGCCCTAGAGCAAACTGGCCAAACAGTTAAGTTACAGGTCAGTGAGAAACTCTTCTTTAAAAAAGAAAAGAAAAAGATGGAAAAAAGAAGTTATATTGATGTCATTCATCTTTAAACTAAGGATAAAACAAAGTATCAAACTTTAAAACATATGAACATAATACTGAAGGAATAGGGCACATTGTCAATATTTACTTTAATAATGAAATGGGATCTATGGATTCTACTAGAAATACATTACTTGTTCCAAGCTTCACACTGTGGAGTTATTTGTAACTGTAACACATAGCATAAAAAGTTATTATACTCTTATTGTTTCCAGTGCCTTCTATCTTTGAATGGGAAAGTGGCTTAGTGGGTAGAGAGGTTTTGCTATGGAAGCATGAGAACATGAGTTCGAATCCCCAGAACACTTGTAAAAAGTAAAATGTGCATGCCTGCAATTCCACTGCTGTAGTGAGTCGAGGCAAGAGGATCACTGGAGCTTGCTGGCCACTAGCCTAGCTCTGAGGTCAGCGAGAATCCCTGTTTTAGGGGACACTTGATGTCCTCCTGCCACTGTGAACTTACAGCCATAATACATATGTATATATATACCCCCTCCCAATCAAAATTGAAAAATATGACTATTTTCTGATCATAGTTAATTAATCACCAAGGAGAAGTTTAGCATCTGGAGCAACACCCTTCAGAGGGTAGCAGAGAAGGATAGAGATGTCTACTTACCTCCAAATGTTGCAATAGCCTCCACTGCTCCATTATAGATAGAAGAGTCTTGGGAGGGTGCCTTGTCTTCCCATAAGACTTGAACATAGTTCAACACTTGGTTATAACCTGATGTAGCAAAAGCCCACCACAAGGACCAGTAAAAAAGGTGCTTTGAAGAGTAACAGTCCTTCAGATCTTGGAACCAATGCACAAAGACCCTCAAAGCTACATTTTCTGGCTCTGGCTTGCTTGGTTCTTTTTTGTCTGGCATCCCTGAAGTGGTATGTAATTCTGGATGAACTATCTTGTGGTTCTTCTGAGCTTCCTCGAGGGCAGCATCTTGTTCCAGGGGCTTCTGACAGGCTTCTCTGTCATAATTTGTATGGAAAAACATACTCTTCGTAGGCATTGGTAGAAAAAGTGAAAAAAAGAAAGCCACAGAGACACAGGCCAAGGTTATGTAAAAGAGGCCAGAGTATGACAGAGTTGTCAGGGATACCAGGAGCTGGGCCAGCACTGAGCCTCCTGTGTAGGCCACCAGCGTGATACTCCGACAGTAGCTACTCACCTTCTGATAGTGCTCTGGGCTGACCATGCTATATATGTAGGAAAAGTAGGCAATCTCTGTGGCTGAGACAAGCCCAAAAAAGAACTCAGCCACCTGCATGAGCATCACACCTCGGCCGAACAAAAGAATCAGGTAGCAAATGATGAAGGCTACGACGTGTAACATGATGACTGGTTTGTAGCGCAGGTAATCAGTGAGGATAAACACTGGAGGCAGCATTGCGAGGTAGGAGTATGTCCAAACTGGTAGGACCTCATTTGTCATCTGTAGAGTTGATATGTAAGGGTGACCAGAAAGCACAGCCTACCTTAAAGGGTTATGTGGTAGATTTGTACCTCGATGTCACATCTAATCAGATATTCTCCATATTATGGGGAAATTAATAGAAAACTGATCTATAGGTAAATTGCTAAGAAAAAATAGTGTCCTTGCTAAATGAAAAACAAAATAACAACAAAAATAACTCAACATGGGTTTGGGGAGGGTGGGAAAAAAATAAAACAGAACTCCAAGCAACTTGTATAATTAGATGTATTCTAGTAGAAAAGTTCTGGGGAGATAGTATATCCTCTGGATTAGATAAGAAATGAAGTTTAAGTAGTATGTAATGGTGGAGTAAATTAGTTAATAAATTAAAGTTAAGTTTAAACTTAAATACTCTAAACTTCCAAGATTTCTTAGTTCTTAAAAAAAATCTCAGTCTATGCACCTAGTTCTAAGACAGCTCGGTCTACGTAGAGAAATCCCGTCTCAAAAAAGAGAAAAGAAATCAAACAGAACCCCAGTCTAGGAGGAGGTGGAGAAATAGTTCAGTGGTTAAGACAATGATAAAAGTATCAGTGAATGTATAGGCAGTAACAGCTATTCCCCATCATCATCAAGTTTTCCCTTGCACCCTATCTATAGATGTGTGTGTTGTGTTTTTATGGGTGATAGAGCAGAAGGATTATTTACACTGGAATCACATAAGCACACATATAAAGGTTGAGGTGAGATTTTTAAGCTGGCTGCAGTGTTACTAAGTGACAGGAATTCTCTAGGACATTATGGTTTTAACATTGCATATATGAGCCACCTTCACTAAACCCCATTATGTGACATGCAATTGTATTACTCTTTTTTATTACATCCTGCTTATATCCAGCAGACTACTGGTTTTTCAGAAGACAATCCTTAGGCAGGGAACAACTTCATTTTAGGGTAAGAGTAATAGAACCAATGGAGACCTGAAAAGCTTCTATGTATTCAGACTAACTTGAACATTCTGAAAATTAAAATATGCCTCATCTATTTTAAGTGCTCGGCTTAATATTTTTGCAAGTGTGAGGAGGAAAGAGCAGTTTCATTCAGTAATAAATTCTGTGAGAATGGGCTCACTAGAATCCAAAGCTTTTTATCTTACTGTAAGGTGGGCGACGCTCCCTCCTCCTTCTTGAAGTCTTATGAAATTAACCCCTATTAAGATATATACCCATCAGCTTACCTCTGTTTTGGTCAGATTCTTACTGGGTTCAGACAAAAATGGGATTAAGAATGATTCAGAGGGCCTGAACATGGAGAAAAATCCAAATAAGCAGAGTATCACGGTGGGATAAACCCAAGAGTTGCTTGGTGGAGTTCTGAAGCAATTCATGGCTGGTCAAATGGAAACAAAGAGAAAGTTAAGCTAAGTTTATCCTTCTCTGGCATCATGGAGAGTATCAAAAGCTAGTTATTTCTACATTTCATGAAAAGATGACTTTCATCCATCTACTGTGAAGCCAGAGGAGTGAGTGATGAATTACTTTTCACACATTTCCTAGGTGAACCCCCCTTTTTTCCCAGAGGCCCTTTTTCATTATTGCTTTAGGGAATAGGTTTCTTCAGTGATTTCTCAAACATGCCTATGGGCAGTTACTAATAAACCATGGGGTTGGTCAGCACATGCTTGATCCTAAGTCAGACACCAGCTAATGAATCTGTGTCCAGTTGTAGCAGGAAAAGTGCTTCCAGATGAACAGACTGTTAATCAAGCCTTCTGGTATCTGCTCACTTCACTTTCCATGGATTTGAGAATTTTTCTTAACACACTGACTGGCATTCATTTATTATAAATTTATCTTTCCACCAGACTGTCCTTTGTCTGAAATCTTACTGGTTGTATAATAAACCACTGAAATATCTGTTAGATTTCTCCATCTTTGAAGAATTTCTAATTCTTCAGTTAGAAGAACTGATTGGGAAACATTTGGGTAGCTCAGACAAGTAAGCTTGATGTCTGGGTTTGATCTTTTTAAGCCCCTCCCCCACCCCACATACTTTTTGAGACAGGGTTTCTCTATGTTGCCCTGGCTGCCCTGAAACTCACTCTGTAGACCAGGCTGGCTTCAAAGATCCTATAGTTGCAGGAATTCAGTTTGTATTAAATGAAACTCTGGGCCAAATATCGGGGGAAGACTGAAATATCAGAGAGCGAAAGCACCATAGTCAATTCTCACCAAACTCTCTTGCAACTTCCTCAGCCTCACTCCTGGTCTCTTTTGTCTGTTGCTTCTGCAGCTTCTTTCTCTGCCTGGTTTCTACAGCTCTTATAGACCCTCTCCCATCCAGGTTAGGATTAAAGGGGTGTACTACTCTATTTAGTTGCTAGTCTTGAACTCCCAGAAACAGAGGAAGTTCTATCTCTGGAGTTATAGGATTAAAGGTGTAGGTCAACACTCCCAGCTTTCCCTGTGCTGGGATTAAAGGTGTGTGTGACTGATTCTCAGCTGTTTATCCTTGTATTCAAGGATCAAGAATTTCCTGAGCTGTCTGCCTAGGATTTGACTGTGTGCTGTCTCTGATATTTCAGGATTTATTAAATATCTAACAAATATCCACAAGATCCACCTGCTTCTGCCTCACAAATGCTGGAATTAAAGGCATGTATCATCAAGTTGCATGCGGTGGCAAACATCTGTCACCCCCAAACTCTTACCCAAAGATGGGAAGCAGATGTTAAGAGAACTGCCCAGAAGCTCACAGGTCAGCATGCCAATAGTCCACAGTACAGGAGACACAGAGAGATCCAGCCCTAGCAAGGTGGAAGTCCAGAACAATGTTGGACTTCTGACCTCTAGACTCTACAAGTATACCATAGCATGTATGCATCTGCCTCCACCCTACTTTACACTAATAATAAATAAAATAAACATTTAAGAAAATTAATTGGATAAAGATCTAACTTTTTAAGTTTCTCCCATATTCCTACCCCAACCCCACGTTTTCCACTGGTTTCAGTTATATTTGGAAATGAGAGGAATGGCTGCTAAGACAATGGCTCCCCTTTTCATTATGGGCAGGCCCTTTTCTAAATGTGTGATTGTAGATAATTCACAGAAGAAGGGTCATTAATCGTTCAGACATAAAGTGCAAGATCTTCCTAGTCACTGCCTAAAAAACAAACGGGGACACACATAACCAGCCTTACTTTATGGTGTCTGTATTTGAAGACACCTGCCCCCTTTCCCCCGTGGATTACAGTGAGCACAGAGATGCTTATTATATGAAGATATGTGACATCAGAATTTGCAGAAAGAGACATTTTTCGTGTTCTTGATTTTGGTTACATTCTGACATTCTATAAGCAGGTAGCTGGCTATAGGTGTAATGCCTTTCTGTGTACTTTCTCATTAGAGCATCATAATTAGAATTCCAAGGTGACAACATGACAAAAATCTAACCACTGGATTACAACTCTGGTCAAGATTAGAATCCCACTCTTCTAAGTCCAATTAGAATCCCTTTATCCATTCTACTCTGCTCCAGTGTGATGCCTTCCCATCTATGGCTTTATTAATCTACTGATAGCCCCTCTACAAGGAGAAAATATAATGACAACCTCATTTTAGCATGAGGAACAAGTTTTCAAACAGAAATCTGGGGCAGACACCATGGATTAATATATAAAACTTTCAAAAGTGCAGAAAGGTGGGCCACCTGGGTAGAATTTCAGATGTCCAGGTAGAGGTGTCTACTACATCTTATCCTCACCCAAACTTTTATACGGTGCTCTAAACAGCTGTACAACTCTTCTGGTAAGTTAAATGAGCTTAGAAAGCATGGCAACTGCATTTTGGAAAATGGCTCCAACAGTGAGCAAAGCTGACATCATAGACATCTTGTCAAAGGCAAACTTGAATTGGCCACCTTCAATGTATGTCCTCAGCCTAGAAACCATGGCCTTCCTTTCTTTTCTCATTTCTTGAGATTCTGCCAGGCCTGCTGGGAGCCCCGCTTCCTATCTTATGAATGGTCTCATAGGAATAGTTATCTCATGTAGCCAATTGCTGAGGCTAGAGCATCTTTCGAAGGCTGGTGATAATAGGGTGGTATTTGCTGGCTACATGTGGAACATTCAATCTCTATTGACCATGGACTTGGCTACTGACCCAAAGTTATGTTCTCCATGGATCTTGAAGACTTGGGACTGTGTTCTTGGTTCCTGGGCTGCTAAAAAGACCATGGATTCTTTATCACTTGGCTCCTTATGGTCCAACTACAGTTATTTGGGGGAATGCAGTGAAAAATATGTCCCTAGAGTGTAAGTTGTACAAAGTCAGGGAATGTTGTATGGTTCATTGCTCTGTTCTAAGTGGTTAGAAAGTACCTGACAGTCAGTAAGCCCTCAAGGATCATAGAGAACTTAACAAGTAAACAACCCTAGCCTGTGCAGACAAAGGGGCTAGAAAGGGAAGATGTCAGGATCAGGTGACAGATACAATGCACGAGAATACACACAGCTTCCTTCTAGTTCTTCTGAGTGTGCTCTACTTTCTAGATGCATCAGTGAAAGGCCAGATCTCTTGCAATAATTTTTACACTGGGAAAATTAATTTTGTAGAGGTAGAGGTAATACTGGTCCTATTTAGCTTTTACTTTCAGTTTTTTGAGAGCATCTCATGTAGTCCAGGCTGATCTCAACTCCATATGTAGCTGAAGATGACCTTGAACTTTTGATCCTTTTGCTTTTACATCCCGAGGGTGCTACCCTGTCTGGGTTTATTACACAGTTCTGGGGTGTGAACCCAGAGCTTCATGCATGGCACACAAGCACTCTACCAACTGATCTATTGCCCCGGTCTTCTGCCCTCTTTTTATACAAGGGAAACAAAAGGCTAGATTTTTTACCTAAATGTGGTTCTTCCAATTCCAATTTCACTAATCTTTCTCATCCCTGTGTTGAGAAAACCCAGATATATTTTCAAAACTTCAATTTCTGTTTACTTTAGGATACTGTTATTTTTTTTTTTGACTATGGTATCAAGAAAAACTTAATGCTCATAAGCAGGATTTTTTTTTTAAAAAAAGCAAAACCATTAAAATTAGAGTTCACTGCAGCGTCAATGAGGGTTTTTCCCTATGTAACTCTTGTTTATTTTAATAACAAAAAACACACAGACACAATTAGAAATGTGATGGTCTGGGGTCTGCAATTAAAGAGGAAAGAGGTGTAAGTATCTACACACACCCCTCAAAACACACTGGGGCAAGTCATGCTAGAACACCTGTGTGGTCCTGGAGGGTCACAGTCTCTATTCTCTTAGATATTGTGACATAGAAGATGGTTCACTGCATAAAGGTGCTTTTCATGGGAATCTGGCATCCTGAGGTAGATCCCTGGATCTCACATAAAGGTGGAAGGAGAGAATCAACTCCAGAAAAATGATTCCCTGGCCTTTATTCATGGGCTGTGGGGCATGTAAACACACACACACATATACACACAGGGGTACACAAACACATACACACACATATACACACAGGGGCACACAAACATACACACACACATATATACACAGGGGCACGCAAACACATACACACACATATACACACAGGGGCACACAAACACATACACACACAGGCACAGACATACATACATATACACATACAGAGGCACACAAACACATATACACAGGCACAGGCACAGACACACATATACACACACAGGCACAGACATACATACATATACACATACAGAGGCACACAAACACATACACACACAGAGGCACAGACATACATATACACACACAGGCACACACATACAGAGGCACACAAACACATACACACACACAGGCACAGACATACATATACACACACAGGCACACACATAGGCTCACGTACACACAGAGGCACACAAACACATACACACACAGGCACATACATACACTCATAGGCTCACGTACACACAGAGACACACAAACACACACACACACACACACAGGCACACACACACTTAGAATAATGTAATAGTGTTCTGCTGTGTTTCCATTTATCATTCTCTTCGGACCACCCAACCATCTCTTCTAAAATACCAGCTGAAGTTCTACTTGCTCTTCCTGTGTAACTTGAGAATGAATTGGTTTGGTATTATGAGGTGATACTTCTGAAAGTAAATCTACCCTTTTCCTTTCATCTCCTTGCTTTCCAAATATGATAATCCTTTAAAAAGTTGCTCCATAGCAGTGGTCCTCATATATTACTCATAAACCATATATACATATATAAGGTATGAAAATACTGTGTGGGCTGTAGTTAAAGAGAGAATAGAAGCAGATGAAGCAAAAGAAGGAGGAGGAGGAAAGGAAGGAAGGACAGAAGGAAGGAAGGAAGGAATGAAGGAAGGAAGGAAGGAAAGAAGGAGAGACAAAACATTGCCCAAATCAAGGCTCTCAGATTTGAAGCAGTGAGCAAACATCATATCAGTGAAGATGACTCTGTAAGTGAAGTGCAACATACTAGGTGGAATTCACCAGCCACTCCTTCTACCTCAGACTTGGGGCAGTTAAACCTACAGCAGAACTTCTCCCGGGTAGCCTGGGAAGGATGCAGAGGAAGAAATGAGATTCATAGTACAGAGAGAGAAAGGAGGTGAATGAACCAGGAGAATAAGTGGTAAGTCTCAGCCTCAGGCTCCTTCTCATCCATGCTGGACACCAGTTGGTCTCACCTGGTCTACCCACTCTGATGACAAGAGAGTATTGTACTATCATGTCCACCCTTGTACTGTTGGGCTCACACAAGGTGGCATGTGTGAACTTGAAAGAGTCCATCATCACGTTCACCATGAAAGTGACCATCTAAGTTACCTTCAAAGCCATTCTTTTCTCCTTTTGTTAAGAGCTTAGAATATTACTATTTTTCATCTTGTGCAAAAAGCATTGCTGAAGCACTTGGATCTTTCAGCGCTGGCCCATTCTGTCCCCAGACTCTATTTTGGGTCCATTTCCACATTCCCACATACAATCTCTGTATTTTATTGGTTTCTGCTCTCAGATATATGAAACATGGTAGCTTTACAAAAACCAATAATTCCCTTGCTAGCACGTTTAATCCTATTTCATTAAAAACAAACAAATAACTCTATTTCTTATACGATAGAAGATTTACTTGTGGATCACTTTGGACAGTGATCATGTTTCAGTGAATGACTTCTTATGAGTTTTGTTTTTGGACTTTGAGAAAATGTCATTTTATGCCACTTTTTATAAGCTGGCTTTCCTTGGTATCAGAGTTTGACATGTTCTTCAAATCATTACCATGTTATCAATTTCTTGTACTTTAAAGCACTCACTGAAACTGTCCTTTCCTATAAAGCAGGGAATAATATTTGAAATATTCCATTTTCATATTGACTCCAGATAAGTTCATGTGACATCTCAATTCTATGACATTCCAGAGAGTAAGGTCCTCCTTCTTTCAGAACTATGAAGCAAAAAGCCCCATTTCCTGGCCAGGAACTCACACAGTGGTAGGGGTGGTTACAAGGAAAAGCTGGAAGTTGATTCCTGATTCTATTGCTGTTCCCTCAGTTAAGGTAAACTCAGTCCTGCCATAACTGGTGAATCAGACTCTTGTGACAAAGGAACACAGAGAAAATTTCATGTACTGTTCATATATATACTGGGGTTCCAATTTCCCCCTCATAGATGGCTTACAGAGCTCAGGGAAACATGTTTGCTGACTGATTATGAGGGAACATTATAAAGGTTGCTGGTAGGAGTTCCATAACAGCTGGGATGAGGTTGAGAGATGCTACAAACTATAGCCCTCTCATCCTTAATCCCCTGGTCTTCCTAGTGACTAACTCTATACTGAGGTCATCTAAGGAGCCCACTTTAGGATCCAATCATTAGCATAAACTATAGTGTTAGGAAAAGGCTCACTGAGATAAAAACAGAAGAAAACAAGCAAGAAAAGACACAAAATCCCCTAATTCTTCTACCATTCTGGAATCCCCAAGAATGACAGAAGTAGTACTATGATGGAGGAATGCAGATTTTCTCTTGTACCAGTTGCATTATCTAAAAAACCTTATCTTCTAGGCTTTCGACAATACCCAACAATTTCTTCACTGGATGGATACAGACTAGAAGTCTGATTATCAAAAATTGAAATAATTACTTTGAATTGATATTGTCATAAAAGCTAAATATGTTTTTGTCTCTGATTATTACTAGAATGGGGAGAATTTAACTTTGAAAGGAGCAGTTAAAAAAGCAGAGGTCCACTGGCACGTTAATCAGGGCAGACTTGCTGGAGGAGGCACAGACAGAGGATGCCAGGCTAATGCCAAAATCTATTCCTGTGATGTAAAATCAGGATTGGAGCATGAACCCACCTATTTCTATCTGAGCTACTGTTCTTTGGCCGTGACTGGTCAAGTTTAAAAATGCCTTCAATGCCAGCTGGTGGTGGCATCATCATTTTACGCCTTTAATCCCAGCATTAGGGAAGCAGAGGCAGGCATATCTCTCTCAGTTCAAGGCCAGTCTGGTTCTAGGATGTTCAGAGATGTTCCATACAGAAACCCTGTATGGGGGGAGGGGTTTTTACTATTCACTATCATGACCTCTATATATGTAGAACCAATTTGATATCAAAGACTACCTGGAAGAAAACAGATCTTTGACACCAAGTAACTGATAAATATTTCAAAGAAAAGACAAAAAAGATTAATTCCAAAAGGAATAGAAAAGAAAGCCGAGAAATAGATTTTTATAAAAGCAAAACCCATACATATTTGGTCATTGAAAGATAACATTCAAAAATTGGGAAGAGATGTTTCCAAGAGAAAACAGTCATCATTTCAGTGTCTGCCAAATGAACGCCATCCAAAAATATGTAATAAATTTCTACAGCTCAGGGATAAATGATGAGCAGAAGATCTAAAAGCTTTACACAAGTGTGGCTGTTTGGAAGTACAGAGGTGCCCCTCAGAAGTTCTCAGAAATCATACATCAAAATTGCCGGTGGTGACTCAGAATTGCTGGGCTGGCAAAATGAAAGCTGATGAGTAGAGTTTCTGGGAAGGATTTCAAGTTAATGAATGTGTGTGTGTGTGTGTGTGTGTTTATTGCTTTTCAGAAGAACAAAACAGTGACAGCCTTTTAAACACCATTTGGCAAGCTGGCCAAGAGAGTTCATGTTTCCCAATGTAGTGAAAAGTGAGAAATAACTGAATTGTCTCTTAAATAGGGGAAATGAACAGGCAACATTGTATACTTCTTATCAACCAGTAGCAACCGATGGTTAAAAGGTCTACACTTTTGCAAGACTAGGAGGAATGGTAAATCATTATACTAGTCAGGGACTCCGCCCTCCCAGAAACACAGTCTCAGGCAAGCAGGACTGACCTAAGGAGACCTGGTGACTGGTGGCTGCCTTGCATGGGGAGAGTGGACAGAACAGGAATAGAAAACACGGAGGTTTGTGTAGTGAAAATAAAGCTCTCTAAAGCTTGGCTGTATGTACTACAGGCCCATAAGGTACATCTTAGCATAGAGAGGCCATTACTGAACAAAGGTTCATATATAGATAAGGAACAAAAATAAATTAATCTCAAACACTCTACTCCATAGAGGAATCCAGAAAATGTTGAGTAGTTCTGTTTATACTTTATTCCTAAAGCAGGCAAAACTACAGTACTTTATGTTGACTAAAACCAGAACTCAGAGGTGGGGAGGTGGGAAGGGCAATGGTTACATGAGGACACTTTCTGGGCTATTAAACATCCTGCACCTTAATGCATTCATTACAAGTAGGGGGTTAATTACAAACACTCAAACTTAAATCTATCCTCTGTGTTAAAAGTAAGTTATACTTCAATATGATGAAAGGGAGTCTCCTTCTCCCTCCAAAGTGTCATATAGTGGCCCTAAATTTTCCTTACAGGTACAGTGACTGAGGCAATTCCAGTTCACATGAGGGCAGGACTCCTATGTGAAAGGAAAATGTAACACTATCTTTGAGTTTGGGTTTATGCTAGAAAATTTAGAGTAGAAATAGTAACACAACAGGTGAACAGTCCCAAATTTGGCCCCTTCAGATTAATTCAGATAGATAAGGTACCTCTTTCTCCAGTGTCCTGAGCTGGGAACTGGCTTCCTGTCTTAGATTCACTTCCACTCCCAGCTTCGAAGCACAGCCAGCTGCATATTCCTTTAGCTTGAGAGGAAGGCATTCCTTAAGAGCCAGTTTGCCAGGACAATGACCCTGGACCCTTCCTGAAGGCTGATTGCTCCAGAGCACACACCTCTCCACCCTCTTTTGGAATCTTGGTAAATAAACCAAGCACCTAGGCTCAAAATTTCCAGAAACCCAAGTGATTAGAAAGGCTTACACATTCAAAACAATGTCCACTTTGCTCTGAATTACCATTATTAAAGTAACCTAATTTCTCTAGAATACTGTACTAAGTGACTTTAAACACCGGGAAAACTAGGAAGGAGGTCCAAACTCACTGGTAAATCTTCATCTCAACTCTCAGTCTTAGCTGTGGGAAGAATTCTGCAAAGAATCAGAAAGTGTGAACTGCACCCAGACACTAAATAAACCCCACAGAATGGTTCTACTTTGGATAAAAGCCTCTGACAAAGAACACGTGATAAGGAAGGCATGCCTCAGGCTCTATTTTATCAAGTACGGTATTACTCTTTCTATTTGGGTCAGGCATCTCCCCCAGGTAGGTTTATTCTCTGCATGTCTATAGCTTAACTGTAGGGAGATGCCTGACTAGCAAAGCTATAAAAGTGATGAGCAACTTAGCCAGAAAGTCAACCAATAAAACCTCACCATGAACAGTGAAGGATGACGACCTGACAATTGCATACAATGAGGATGGAAAAATTGTGTTTCAGGAAGAAAAGTATAGATTGGTTCATCTATTTAATAGTTCTGCAATGTAGTGACTGATAGCTTTGTGAAAATTTTTTTTTTCTATAGGTATGCACATATGGGAAGGAACAATATTGTTCTCTCATAGAAATTAGTTTCAATTATCCCAATCTAAGTTTCATTACTCAATATTCAATGTCCTTGTTCTATGAATGTACTCCTTTGGAATTTCCATTACTGGTGTTCTCCCTAGTGACTTAAAAATCACTAACACCTTTATTTATTATTGACCCACAAAGACTCTCTTGAAGTTGGTAAACTGTCTCGTCTGTCTTAACTGTAAACTCTCCCCAGTTGGGGCTTTTTAATTTGTTTTGTTTTACTTCTTCATTAGGTTTGAGTCTACAGTGGCAATGTGGATCAGTGGAAAGACCCTGACTTTGAAATCTGAACCTCTCTGTTTCTGCTGGCACTGTCTTTGCTTGTTGTCATGTATAATGTCTCTTAAAATACAGAAGATTAGGTGGAGGTGGGGAGATGATACAGGTGGCAGCACTTGCCACGGAAATATTCCTTCTAGATCTTGGCGCGTGACAGCTAAGACTATTTCTCATTTCTTCTCATGCAAACGCACACTGCAGATTCTACCAGAACTGGTGATTCTGGGTTCTCACAGCTTATGGAAAGATATTAAACAGGTAAAGAGCAGAATACTTTATGATAATGGATAGGGGGCAGGGGGGCATAATAATAAATTCATCCTTAACTATTTATATCTGTTAGATAAAAATATTACAGGAGGTCATTGTTTTCTTTTTAAGAGTCAGCACTAGGCCCCCCGCACACTGGCTAAAAATCAAATCATTCATGCCAAAGTCCCATGTTAAGGTGTATCTAAGCTGCTGGTTGAATAGCAAAGTTCCCTGTGAGTTAATTCTTACAGAAAAGTAGTCACCAGCAGTTAACTTGTCACTTATTTTCCTTTTCTTCTGCATCTGTCACACCCACGTAAAGACAGCCTTCAACCCACTTGTACAATCTTCACTGTTTCTATAAATCCACCTCTCTACTCAGCCCAATGAAGTGGCCATTCCAGAATCCCTTTGGACGATTAAACTAAATTGCTCAAATGTTGTCCTTTGACATTCTTGAATTTTTGAGTTGCATTTTTCCATTACAGAATTTGTTCCACTAGCAAGACTAACTGAACAAAGTTAGTCCGCTTTCCGTGTCTGCTACTTCCGAGACAACACGCAGAAAATCATATTTGTAAAAGTAATGTCTAGGTCAATTTAAAATGTATGCTTAATACAAAAGTGCTGTTTGCCTTAAGAAACGACAGGGTGTATGTTAATCCTGGTAGAATCAGGGCTCTTTCCAATTCTAGAAACATTTCCTTACCGTAGGGACATTGACCTGATAGATACATGGTTTTGTTTTCATTTCTATTAAAATAGTTCTAAACAGTCTTGGTTCTTTCAATTTCAAAGGTAATCTTTCCTTTCCTTCTTTGGAAGGAACTTTTCATTTTTTTTTTTTTTTTTTTTTTTGTCTTGGGATTTGGCATTCTGTGCTAACATTGCTTTTAGTTAAAACCAGGGAAGCCGGGTGTGATCGTGGCAGCTTCCAGCACTAGACCAGAATGATTTTTTCTTACTCTACTCTTGCAGAGGGCTGTGCAGGAATCCAGGTTGGGCTAGATCAACATAGGTGGGTTCCAGTAAGCAAGGAACAGGGCAGATCACAGAAGGCCCCAGAAACGGAAGCCAGCGCGGGTGTGGAGGGGGTGGGGTGGGGCTACAGGCTGGCGCATGCGCATGCGTAAGGCCCAGGCTCCTCTGTAGTCTCCCACCCCCATCCCTCCTGCAAACTAGAGAGCGGAGAGAAGCAAGTGATCCCGGGTTCCTGGAGTTTCTTTAATTACCTACACTCCTTGTAAATTCTTACCTATGGAAGCGGGTGTTACTTACTCACTTGCCTGGGACATCTAACACCTTCAGGTACGCAAGTGCGCGAACTCAAGAAAAGGTAGATTTGGACGCCGGGTCACTCCTGTGGAATCGAAGGCCACGCCCAACTTTGCATATGCTAATTAATAGGGCCCCCAGGTTGTTTAATTACGGGGTGGAATCGAGGCCCCTGAGCTGGTTTGCCCTGGGCTAAAAAGTGAAGCCACTACCTGAAGAGAGTGACCTCAAACAATGGTCTGTCTATGTCAGTTTCGTAGAGGGAAGATGAAGAGAAACCTGGGCACATCTCCGTTTGTCTATTCCTATGGATTCGTTTATTTCAAATAAGAATCAAGAGAAAGGTAGGCCATGAGCCTGAGCTTACAAATGAAGAAGAGGCATAACCATTAAGTTAGAGGGGAATAGCTTTTAGTTGGGACTTCCTGGCTTCAGAACCAATTATATAAGCACTATCTCTCCGGGCTCCAAAGCAGGTAGGTGGGTGTTTACCTGGTGCTTTAAGAAGAGTGTTTGGTATAAACAGTTCATATTTGGTACAAATAGTTCCCTGGTCCTTGAGCATAGGTATGCACCACTGAGCTATCCGCGCCATCTCCCAAAGGCTTTTAAATTGAATTTTATCTACTTAATATCGGTTTCCCACTGATTAAAATGGAAATAATGTCTTTCTTTAAAAATTAATTGATGAAAATAAAAAATAGTTCCCCAAGGAGACACTGACTTTAAAGAGCTCCTAGCAACCAGAAATGAAATTGGTTAACAGTCCTGTAGCTGTCTTGGATCTCTGTACACCTACAGAGTTTGAATTTTTTTGGTTCTACCTCTATAGTTTGTGAAAAGGCTGCCTGTGAGTGTGCAGCCATACCCTGAGTTGCATTGTGCAACACACTGTTTCTGCAAAACTGACTCTCCCAAAATTAACATATTTGGAAAGGTGAAAGGTGTCTTGGTCTGCTCCATACCTTTTATGAGAAATGACCTTAAATTTTGAGGCCTTTTTTTCGTTTCTTTGTTAATGAATAGCAGTAGTCACCATCCGATGGGTTTCATTCACACAACTCTATCTTATTTGCTGATAAGATCAGGATCCTGTGCTGGAAAGGGTGTGAAGAGCCAGCCTTACAGGAGGGCCTGGCTTAGATAATTGCTGAAGTGAATGTGGCTCTTGGCAAGTTTTGGCACGATTCTTTTTGCATATAAGAAAAGCACATTTTTAGGGAGCTGGAGAGATGGCTTAGAGGTTAAGAACACTGACTGTTCTTCCAAAGGACCTGAGTTCAATTCTCAGCAACTGCATGGTGACTCAGAACCATCTATAATGACATCTGGAACCCTCTTCTGTATACTGTATACCTAATAAAAAATCTTAAAAAAAAAAAACTCAGAAAACTACATTTTTAAAAACCACATATTAAGAAGTTATTAATTAGATAATTAGTTACTATGTATCTGTCAGTCCCTCCCCTAGATGCTTTGGTTCTGTCAATACTAACTGTAGTAGCACGAATTAGGGTTGTAAGAAAAGAAGACTCTGAGCCAATTATTGGGGGAAAGCTGAAATATCAGAGAGAGGAAGCACCACAGTCAATTCTCACCAAACTGTCTTGCAACTTCCTCAGCCTCACTCCTGGTCTCTTCTACCTGTTGCTTCTGCCAGTAGCTTTTTTCTCTGCCTGATTTCTAGCCCTTATATACCCTCTCCCATCCAGGTTAGGATTAAAGGGGTGTACTACTCTATTTAGTTGCTAGCCTTGAACTCCTAGAAACAGAGGAAGTTCTGTCTCTGGAGTTACAGAATTAAAGGTGTAGGTCACCACTCTCAGTTTTCCCTGTGCTGTGATTAAAGGTGTGTGTGACTGACTCAGCTGTTAATCCTTGTATTCAAGGATCAAGGGTTTCCTGAGCTGTCTGCCTAGGATTTGACTATGTGCTGTCTCTGATATTTCAGGATTTATTAAATATCTATCATATATCCACAACTAGCCTTCTTGAAGAATTTATATCTTGGTTGGAGATGGGGTCAGGTGAGTGGGACTCCAAACCAAAGGCATGGTAAGTGTGTGCATTTTATGGCTTGTTAGAAAGTGTTCAGTGGTGGCTGGGATGGGGTGGTTTGTGAGCTGTGCTCTTGTTCTCACATTGTGGAAAGGGTGGTCAACTCACCTAGCAATCAAATTCAGCATCTCGTAGTGTCTGTAGTCTGCGATATAACTCCACAAAGTACACAAAAATCTATTTACATTGTCTGGGTAGGAGTAGAGGAAGGCTGACCAGTCAAAGAATACTAGACATTAGGAACATGCTAATCATATTATAGTGGCAGCAGGTGCAGTGGCAGCAGCAGATCACACAGGGCTGCAACAGCCACAGCAGCCACCACATAATATCAATCAGCAGCTAATATCAATGCTATCACTGATTCTAATTCATTCACCTCCCTCTTTGATGTCCTCTTTGAGGACCAGGGTTTGTTTATGGTGCTTGGCCGGATACCTGGCCTAATACAGCACTCACCACCTGTTTGCTGGCATTGGTGATGGTGGCAATAGGATCAGGCTGTGACTTGTCCTAAACTTCAGCTGCTGTCCAATTGCAGGTCAGGAGAGTCCCTGCAGGAAAGGGGTGGGAATCTTCTCCCATGATGCTCCACTGATGGCCAAAGGTTGGAAATCCTCTCCTAGTTCCTATCTCTATTGTAAAATATATTCTAACACATCATAATGGTGAGACATCCACCAGCTAAACCTCTCTGGAACCTGAATGTCACTTTCTTTCATTTAATTGCCCCCCTTCCCTCCATATGCATGGGAGCACATTTTACAAATGAGGCAGATACATTAGAGTAAGTTAGAGTTTTGTTTTATTTATTTAGAATGAGTTGCTTTTGTTTTTAAAGTTGCAAAGTTAAGGAAGAAGTTAGTGAATATATATATATATATATATATATATATATATATATATATATAAAATAAAAGAGTAAAAAGTTAGCCATAAACATTTCCTTTAATAAAGTGATATAGTCTTTTAAGCTCATAATATAAATATATTTTGACATAAATAGCTTTGCTCTTACCCATAATGTTGAGAATATATGCTAGTGAAAATTAGAAAGATTGCAGCAAATATATATGGATTGAGTACAAAGTCCTAGAAGACAGGCTTTGATATCACTGAGGTCAGGAAACCACCCTGAAAGTTCAGAGTACCAAAGACTTAAAAAGCATTTCCAGTGCACATGGGGGGAAAAGAAGGAGTGAGCCATGGGATGGATGGCCAAAGACTTACCAAATGCACTGAGCAAACCCCCAAGCATTACTTAGAGACAGAGGCCAGCAATCAACCTAGCAGCAGCACTGCTTCTTACAGCCGCACTTCTGCTGGCAGCAGCACTTCTGCTGGCAACAGCCCTTCCCACAGCCACAGCCACAGGAGCTGCAGCAGGTGCGGCAGCAGGTGCGGCGGCAGCAGCAGCCACCACAGCCACAGCAGCCACAGCAGCCACCACAGCAGCCACAACCACCACAGCCACAACCACCACAGCCACAACCACCACAGCCGCAGCCACCACAGCCTCCACAGCCGCAGCCACCACAGCCACAGCCACCACAGCCACAGCCTCCACAGCCACAGCCGCAGCCACCACAACCACAGCAACCCATGTTGTCAGTAGAGAGGACGCAGGTGCGGTGAGGAGAGACTCAGGAGAGAAGAAGGAGGTGTGATTGCCTTTGCTTCAAGGGCCCCTTAAATATACCTGTGGACCCACACAGCAGGTAGCCACTTCCTTGTTTTTATCAACTTCCCTAGGAGAATTCACAAGACCCCGAGTGCATTTCCTCATGGAATGAATGCATCTCACCCCACAGACTTGCTTACATTAGCCTTTACTTCCTCCAGGGATGCTTCCAGTAAAAACACATTTCTGAAATAGTCTTGTTTGAACATCAGTTTTCAGGCTCACACATGACCTTCTTGTGATCTTGTTTAGTGAAAATGCACCTTCTGGTCACATATCAGGATTTCTCAGCTCCACTACATGCCTTTCCTGGGTTTCAGAGGAGCCTGTCCGAATTTAACCTCCACTCTGATTAATGGAGAAAAGCCATTACCCCTTACAAAGAGACAAAGCCCCTCAAGTTTCTCACATGCCAAGTGTCTATATCAGAATGTCAGAACATCTTGTTTCCCTGCATTCACAGGAAAGTGACATTGTCCATTATCTCCATCCACCTGTCACCAAGCAAGTTAGTACCCCGGATCATGGACTCCAGGGAGTCTCACCAAAACTTTACACTAAATTCTGATAACCCTTCAAAGGGCTAATTGTAAACACCCTTCACCCCTTAGGTTCCTATGATATGTGATATTTCCCTTACCTTTTCTGGGAATAGTGGATTATAGTCACAGGGAACTATTTGCCTTAAGGACTTACTTGGCCGAGACATTTTCAGATGTCACCCATGGGGAAGAGGTTGTCTTTACTCCTGGCTTGGGACAGAGATGTTGCTCTGTGCTTTACAGCAGGACAGTCCTCTATAAAAAGGAATTTTCTGGCTCAAAATGTCGAACAAACCTTGTCATGTTTAGTCTCCCCACAGCATTTTTCCATCTATTGTTTCTAAGCAGTATAGTTGCTGGAATCTTACTCAAAAGGAAAGCATTTCTCAAGTAAGTAACAAAGATGGTCCCATAATGTTCCTGTTGAGAGGTCCTGAACTTGAGCCTTGTGCTCCTTGTCTGGGTTATGTTTTAAAGCTGAATAATGAAAATGGGCTTCACTATGTCATAGGCCACTACGACCAAGTGAAGCTGTGTGATGATAGCCACAGTAGTGACTTTGAACTTGCCTGAAACACTAATTAACTAAATGTGTCTGTATGTTTCCGGTATTTCCGTGTCCTTTCCAACCCATCACCCATCCTCAGTTCCATTTTGCAGAAGCAGAACCATGTTCCTGCTGCTAGCTGTCTTCATGTTTCTTAGTAATTCCACAACATGGTTCCTTTTTGATGGGCAATGTTAGTTTATATTCAGATTAGTGGCAATTTACCTCTTCCGTGTTTTTTTTTTTTTTTTGACATACCTTGTGTCACTAATTTTAGTAAAAGCTGAAATTGATGATTATTTTATTTTTATAAATATTGCTCACTATAGAGTCAAATATTCCATTGTGATGAAACTTCTTCAAATATGGTATTTGCCCCCACCAAATCTGTCTTATTTATTTTCTCTCTGTGTGTCTACCATTGTAGACCAAGAGCTTGATATACAGATTTTTATTTTGGATATCAATTCATAAAAATCTCAAACACCCCAGTTAAGTTTTCATTCTATACAAAGTCTCAACCCATTTAAAGTTCAGTAACAGTTTATAGAAAGAAAATGGATCATAGAATGTGGTGAAGAATTCCATATGCTTTCTAGACAATCACAGTGTTAAACACACTGAATATTAAAACAGTGCCTCGTGTCACAACTGTGCAGAGGAGGGAGGCAGGCAGACGTCCCATTGTTCTCTGGGAGGCATGTTTGGGTTCTTTGTGCCTGAG
>PVIH01021724.1:0-28972 GCA_004025045.1 Sigmodon hispidus | reverse complement strand
AAGGCACTGAGGCCTCTAGCCCCCTCCTGACCTCTGGGCGGGGTCCGAATCCGCTCCTCTGAGACCCCAGCAGTTGGTTCGCTCAGTTCGAGGTCGTGGCGGGGTTTCCCTCAGCAGGAGCCGTGGAAGTGGTCAGGGACAGCGTCCACCTGCCCCTGCCCCAGAGAGCGCTGGGATTCTGCAGCCAGCGCTGGGTCCCGGAAGTGGAACCAGCAACAATGGGAGCAAGACTGTTTCTAAAACAATCTTGCAAACTACTAGTTTAGTGGGAGCTTACATCTGTGGTCCTGATGTAATAATAGTCCAGGAGCCTCTAGTGCAAGCTGGACTCTGGACCAACTAGTTGGTGTCATAGCAGTGAGCAGTTTCATTCATCTTCTAGATACCTTCAGCGTGAAATGAGGCCATTGGCATACATTAGTAAGAGTCCTCAGAGTCCTCATTTTATCTGATGCTACAAAAGGAAGAAGAGACACTGCCATACCCCTCTGCCAGACCTCCCTCTTCCCTTCACTAGCCCACCCACCTCCCTGCTGGCCATGGTTGTTAGTGCCCTAGCAGGGTTCATCCCGGCAGGCAGCAACCAGAGCTGACATTGTGCTCTGTGCTTCCCCTACTGTACCCCTGTTCACCCCGTCTTTCTCAGCTCTGTTTCTGTGAGAAAAGTCTTCTTAAAAGGAGAGAATGAATGAAGTAAATTAAATCCTTTGTTTTCTGTCATATGAATGCCTTTAACACCAGCGTCCACCTCAGGCAACTGTTTTCCTTCCCTCTTAAAACAAGTGAGGAAACACAGAGAAAAAGAAAACCCACAGCCTCGGAAGGTAGCCCTGCTTCACCCCCAGGGTGACTCAGACTCTCAGCAGAATATAAGCTGGAGGAAGTGAGCTGGAGGTGTGATTTACAAAGGTCTCAGGAGTGCTCAGCCAGAAGACAGGCAGTCCAGAGATGGATGCCTGTGCCCACGCAGAGGTGAGCTGCAGTCCTGACACCCAGACAAGCTCTTTTAAGCTTCATTTCGCCACAACAACAAACAGAATGCCAAACTTGTGGTTGGTGAGAAGATGTTTTATGGCATTGTGGATGAGCTTTAATGCATGTTAGACCAGGGACTCCTTGGGACAGAAACTCTTCTGCTTCCTTACTATGTCAGCCTGGTCCTACTTGTTAACAAAACACCCCAAAATAGGCAATTTATAAAGAATCGGACTGTATTTCTCTCAGTTCTCACAAACCCAAAACAATAGTTCTAGCAAATTAGGTGTCTGGTGAGGGTTCACTGATTCAAAGGGGGTAGAAGCTGTGTTTTCTCAGAAGGAATGTAGGGCCAGGCAGCTTTCCATCCATGAGGATGCCCCCCCCCAGCCTAATTATCTTCCAAATGCTCATCTCTTAATCTTAGCACCTGGAATTTTAGAAGGACAAGTAATTGTGAGCTATAGCAGCCACAAGGCCACCCAGAAGGCCAGGGCCTTTCCCTAAGATTTAGTGTGAGTGTTGAGCAACTGGGCTTCAGGATCTGCTCTCCTGTACGGCCCCAGGTGAGTGAGAGAGAGGCTAGCTGCTTTGCAGAGGTTGTAAACTCTCTGGAGTCTGAATCAGTCAGCCATGGATCCCACTGCATGCCGCAGAGATCACCTTCGGCCTCTGTATACACATGGAGGTGCCTGAGCAATGTGGAAGAGTGGAGAGGTGTTCTGCCTCTCAAATGTGCCACTATCACCTCTGTTGTTGTCATGGTGAATGGTTGCCAACTTTTTTCATCTTCACCCAAAATATTTTGTCAACATTCAAAGTCTGGAAACAAAGTCCCCTTTCCAGGTTACCTTCGCTATAGCAAATGGTGACCATTTAAAATTATTTTGTAGTAAGACTACCTGAGTGGAGAGGGTCAGGAGTCAGTTCCCTAACAGTGGGTGATGTGGGAATGTCTTTCTGTATGCTGTGAATATCATTCTTTAAATAAAGGAACTGTTTTGTCCTATATCAGGCACTGTAGGTAGGCAGGGAAATCAGAGCATAGAGCATGGGCAGGAGGAGGGGGGCAGAGCCAGGAGAGATCAATTGAGCTGCCAAGGAATCATCATGTAAGGTAACACAGGTGAGCCATGGACCACGTGGCAAGACAGATTAGTGGAAATGGGTTGAATTAAGATGAAAGAGCTAGCTAGCAATGTGCCTGAGACATAGGTCAAACACGATGAAATTAATATAAGTGTCTGTGTGTTTCTTTGAGACTTTGGAATTGCTGGTCCAGATAAGCAGTGGCAACCAGGTCTGAACAATAGAGCTAGTCCAGACCAGAAACCTTTTTGTTACAGTGGGTTCTGGGTAACTTAAGATGATGGATGCCCACCCGCTATCTGATCTCAGCTTCTACCTTGCAAAGAGCAATCAAGAGAGAAAACAGATGTCTGAGCTTTCCTAGTTTGTCTATATTCTTTGTCTTTTCTGGTATTGTCTTTTGAATATGCCAGAGGCAGCATCTCATAGAAAATGCTCATGAGCACCCAACAACGTCAGGTCATCTCCAAGCTCAGTGTCTTCTGTGAAGAGGGACTGGGCCTCCCAGCCCTGCAGGGTGGCTGTGAGGAGTGGGTGATGATGGAGGAAGGGTTCCTGAGGAGCAGAGCACTTCTCGGATTGAGAGGGATTAAAACTGCTCTGGATGGACCAGCTGTTCCTGGACAGCTGCCCACCTTTCTCCCTCGCTCACAGCTGCCCACCTTTCTCCTTTGCTCATAGCTGCCCACCTTTCTCCCTTGGTCACTATCCCCTTACAGAAATTCTTTCTCTATTTTGTTTGTTCAGTTGGTTTGACTTGCTTTGTTCCCTAGAGGATCTGGCTTAAGGTAGCAGTGTTTCATCTTGAGTATCCTCTTAGGCCAGTTTTAGCTCTCATTCTGACCTCTAATTTTACCAGAGCCTTTGCTCTCCAGATATCAAGAGCAGCTGATCCAAGAGCTGGAACAAGTGTGGGGCCAACCTTTGTAGAGCATCCTTTCTACAGTACTCGGTAAGAACCAAAGAAACTTTCTCTTCTATGAAAGGCCCTTCCTCCCCGCATCTTCCTCTCCCCCCCATCCTTCCTCTTCCCAGTCTTCTCCTCTCCCACTGTTTCCTGCAGTGTGGACCACTACTTGTCCAACAGATTGGGGATAATGCTAGATGGTGTCAGCATCCTGCTCTCTGCTTTCCGAGGCTGGCTGTGCCACACATCTCTCCGCACTATGGTCCTCCAACAAGATGTCACTCAGCTATAGCTACAGCATCCCAGATGAGGAAATACCTCAACAAAACAATGCTGCCAAAGTCCCCCCTGAAGAGAAGACCCATCCCCAAAGTACTACAGATTAAGGGAGAATTCAAAATATGAGCAGACAGAGAAGTCATGAGGAAGGGCAAGTTATATATTTTCGTGGGGTCACTTCTTAAAAACAAGGACTAGGCAGGTGTGGTTGCACACCCTTAATCCCAGAGTTTGGTAGGCAAAGACTGGTGGACCCATGAGTTCAAGACCAGGCTGGTCTATAAAGTGAATTCCAGACCAGTCAGTGGTACAAAGTGAGACTCTATCTCCAAAACAAAACCAACAAACAAAAAACAAAACAAGACTAAATAAATTGGAAATTATATTATGGAATAGACTGTAAATATCATAAAACTTGAAATTTTAAAAAAGAACTAAAAAAAGTAAGGAGAGATGTAGGTCCAATTTCCTTATGGTCCTTAGTTAGGGTAGAGTGTTTAAGTATTATGGGCTGAATATTCTTTAGAATTTTAAAAAATTTATTTATTAAATAAATTTACTTATTAATTAAATTTATCTATCTATCTATCTATCTATTTATTTGCTTAGTATCCTGGCTGCAGTTTTCCCTCCCTCCTCTCCTCATAGCCCCTCCCCCACTCCCTCTGTTTCCACCACCTTCCAATCCACTATGCCTCTGTTTCTGTCTAAGAAAGGGTGAATATTCCATGAATATCAACAAAACATGACATATCAAGTTGCAGTAAGACTAGGTACCACTCCATGCATTAAGGCTGCGTAAGGACTCCCAGTATAAGGAGTAGGTTCCCAAAAGCCAGTAAAAGAGTTGGAGACAGCCCCTGTTCTTACTGTTAGGAGTCCCATAAGAGGGCCAAACTACATAACTGTCACATATATGCAAAGAACCTAGGTTAGTCCCATGCAGGCTCCATTGTTGTCCATTCAGTCTCTATGAGCCCCTATGAGCCCTAGTTCATTGATTCTGTGATGTCCTTGGTCCCTCTGGCTGCTACAGTACATTCTCTTTCAGCTGCAGGATTTCCCAAACTCTGCCTAATGTTTGGCTGTGATTCTTCATGTTTCCATCAGTTGCTGGATGATGCCTCTCTGATGACAGTTGGGCTAGGCATCAATCTGGTCACAGGAGATGACCAGTTCAGGCTACATGTCTGCTATTGCTAGGAGTCTAAGCTGCAGTCTTTCTTGTAGATTCTTGGGAGAGTCCCTTGTGCCAGGATGTTACTTGACCTCAAAACGCCTGCTCCCACTTCCCAGTAGTCTTTCAATAGTCTTTCCCCAACCGGATTGCTCACGTTTCCATCCCCACTGACCCTCCGTCCACTCACAAAATCTCTTCTATTTCTCCTTCCCAGAGATATTTGGGTGCCCCCTAACTCTCCTTGTTACCTGGTCTCTCTGGGTCTGTGGTTTGTAGCATAGTTACCTTTATTTTACAGCTAATATCCACTTATGAGTGAGCACATACCAGGTTTGTCTTTCTCGGTCTGGGATACCTCAATTGGGATGATTTTTTTTTCTAGTTCTATCCATTTGCCTTCAAATTTTCTGTGTCCTGGTTTTTAATAGCTAAGTTATACTCCATTGAATAAATGTACCACATTTTCTTTATCCATTTCTCAGTTGACGGACATCTAGGTTGTTTCCAGGTTCTGGCTATTACAAATAAAGCTGCTATGGACATAGTTGAGTAAGTGTCCTTGTGGTAATGATTGAATGTTCTTGAGTTTATGCTCAAGAGCAATATAACTGGGTCCTGTACACGTTTGTACTCCCAGAAGCAGTGGAGAAGTGTTCCTCTTACTGCACATCTTTTCCAGCATGAGCTGGGTTTTTGATTTTAACTATTTTGACAGTTCTAAAATAGAATCTGAGAGTCGTTTTGATTTGCATTTCCCTGATGGCTAAGGTGGTTAAACATCTCCTTAAGTGTTTCAGGGCCATTTGAGACTCTTCTGTTGAATATTCTCTGTTTAGATCTGTACCCCATTTTCTAAATGGATTATTTGGTTTGTTGATATCTAGTTTCTTGAGTTCCTTATATATTTTGGAAATCAACCATCTGTTGAATGTAGGGTTGGTGAAGAAATTTTCTCATTTTATATCCTGCTGTTTTGTCTTACTGATGGTATCCTTTTCCTTACAGAAACTTTTCAATTTCATGAGGGCCCATTTACTAATTGTAGATCTTAGTGCCTGTGTTATTGGTGTTCTATTTAGGAAGTGGTCTCTTGTGCCAATGCATTAAAGATTATTTCCCACTTTCTCTTCTATCAGGTTTAGTGTATCTGGATTTATGTTGAGGTCTTTGATCTACTTGGACTTGAGTTTTGTGCAGGGTGATAGATATAGATTGATTTGCATTTTTATACATGCTGACATCCAGTTAGACCAGCACCATTTGTTAAAGATGTGTTCTATATTCCATTGTATGTAATTTTGGCTTCTTTGTCAAAAATCAGGTGTCTATAAATATGTGGATTTATGTCTGGGTCTTTGATTCAATTCTATTGATCCACTTGCCTGTTTTTATGCCAATACCATGTGGTTTTTATTACTACACTTTTGTAGTAGAGCTTGAAATCAAGGATAGTGTAACCTCTGGAAGTTCTTTTATTGTACTGAATTATTTTAGCTATTCCAGATTTTTTGTTTTTTCATATGAAGCTAGTATTGTTCTTTCAAGGTCTGTAAAGAATTGTGTTGGGATTTTAATGGGCTTTGCACTGACTTTGTAGATTGCTTTTGATAAGACAGTTATTTTTACTACGTCAATCCTACTTGTCCATGAGCATGGGAGAGATCTTCTGATAGCTTCTTCAATTTCTTTATTCAAAGACTTGAAGTTCTTGTCATTCAGGTCTTTCACTTGCTTAATTAGAGTTACACCAAGATATCTTATATTATTCGAGGCTATTGTAAAGGGTGTTGATTCTCTAATTTCTTTCTCAGCCTGTTTATCATTTTTATATAAGAGAGCTACTGATATTTTTGTATCCAGCCACTTCACTAAAGATGTTTATCAACTGTAGAAGTTCTCTGGTAGAATTTTTTGTATTATAAAATTATAAATATATTATATTTATAAATATTGTATTATTTATAAATATTCATACTTTGGCTTCTTCCTTTCCAATTTGTATCCCCTTGATTTTCTTTAATTGTCTTATTGCTCTATCTAGAACTTCAAGTACTATATTGATGAAGAGAGTGGACAGCCTTGTCTTGTTCCTGAGCTTAGTGGAATTGCTTTGGGTTTTTCTTCATTTGATGGTGGCAATCTGCTTGCTGTATATTGCTTTTATCATGTTTAGGTATGTCCCTCCTATCATCGATCTCTCAAAGAGTTTTATCATGAAAGTGTGCTGAATTTTGTCAAAGGATTTTTTAGCATCTAATAAAATGATCATATTGTTTATTTTTTCTTTCAGTTTGTTTATATGGTGGATTATATTGACAGATTTTCATATGTTGAATCATCTCTGCATCACTGAGATGAAGCCTACTTGGTCATGGTGGATAATCTTTTTGATGTTTTCTTGGATTTGGTTTGCCAGTATTTTATTGAGTATTTTTGTATCAATGTTCATGAGTGATATTGGTCTGTAATTCTCTTTTTTTTGTTGAGTATTTTAGTGGATTGGGTACTAAAGTGACTAAGGCCTCATAAAAAGAATTTGGCAATGTTCCTTCAGTTCTATTTTGTGAAATAATTTGAGAAATATTGGTACTAGTTCTTATTTGAAAGTCTGCTAGAATTCTGCATTAAAGACCATCCGGTCCTATTTTATTTTGATTTGATAGGGAGACTTAAAGATTGCTTCTATTTCCTTAGGGGTTATTAGTCTATTTGAATTGTTTATCTGATCTTGATTTAACTTAGGTAAGTGGTATCTATCAAAAAAATTAGTCCATTTCTATTAGATTTTTCCAATTTTGTAGAGTTTAGGTTTTTGAAGTATGACCTGATGACTCTCTGTATTTCCTTGGAGTCTGTTGTGATGTCCCCATTTTTGTTTCTGATTTTGTTTATAGGGATATTCTATCTTTGTCTTTTAGTTAGTTCAGATAAAGGTTTATTTTGTTGATTTTCTCAGAGAACTAACACTTTGCTTCATTAATTCTTTGTATTGTTCTCTTTGTTATATATATTTTTTATTTTAGCTGCTGGTTTGATTATTTCTTGTGGTCTATTCCTCTTAGATGTGCCTGTTTCTTTTTGTTTTAGAGCTTTCAGGTATGAGAGCTCTTCGAATTCTTCATGAAGGCACTTAGTGCTATCAACTTTTCTCTTAGCTCTACTTTCATTGTGGCCCATAAGTTTGGGTATGTTGTACATTCATTTTCATTGAATTCTAGAAAGCATTTAGCGCTTATTTTTTTTAATTTCTTCTTTGAACCAGTGGTAACTCAGCAGAGAATTGTTTATTTTAGAGGAGTTTGTAGACTTTCTGTTGTTGTTGAAAACCAGCTTTGATCCATGATGGTCTGATAAAATTCAGGGAGTTATTTTTTTTTTTTTAATCTGTTGAGACTTGCTTTGTGACTGAGTATGTGATCAATTTTGGAGAAGGTTCTATGCAGTGCTGAGAAGAAGGTATATTCTTTGTTGTTTGAGTGAAATGTTCTATAGATATTTGAATCATAACATATGTTAATTTTATTATTTCTCTGTTTAGCTTGTCTGGAAGACCTGTCCATTGGTGAGAGTGGGTTGTTATACTCTTCCACTATTATTATGTGGGGTTCTGTTGTAGAATATTATTTAAAGGTGTGTTACTTTTGTCTGTGCTCTGGAACATTTGTTTAATGATGCAAAGATGTATTACTTTTGTTCTATTAAATAGGATTCAGAAGGCTGAGTCAACAACTAGCTGACAGGATGTAGGGAGGAGCCAGGTGGAGAAGGGCTTTTAAGCTTGAGGAGAAAAGAAAGAGGAGGGATTTTCTAGGGATATGGGAGCAAGGAGAAGAGGTGAGTGATTTGAGATTCAGCCTCTTTGTGGAACAGAGTTTCACCTCCACCTTTGAGTCTTAAGTTCTTTAGAGGAACAGATATTTAGATAAATTCCCTTCATAGCTTTGAAAGAGTCAATGCCTGAGGGAACAGAATCCCCTCCGGCTTCTGGTCTTGTAGCCTAGTTGCAAACTAGGACAACCATGGCTAAAAAGGCAGAAACAGTTTAAAAAGAGGACAACAGGGTTTTATGTGTAATTTAAGTGTTAGCAATATTTCTTTTCCAAATGTGTGTGTCCTTACATTTGGAGCATAGATGTTCACAATTGAGATATTATCTTGGTGGATTTTTTTCTTTAATGAATATAAAATGTGTTGTAGACTATTATTTTTAGATGTGTTATATTTGTTAATCTCATGAAACATCTGTTTTAATGACACAAAGATGTGTGACCTTCTTTTGTATTTGTTTAACTCTGTGAAGCGGTGTCACTTTGCCTGTCTCAAACACCTGATTGGTCTAATAAGGAGCTGAATTGTCAACAGTGAGGCAGGAAAAAGGACAGGAGGAGCCGGCAGGCAGAGAGAATAGATCGTAAGAAAAAAAGAAAGAAGGAACAAGAGAGATCAAGGAGAAAAAAGAGAAGGGGCCAGACACCCAGGCACACAGCCACCTGCACAGTAAAAGTAAAATTAAGATTACAGAACTGAGAAAAAGAAAAAGCTCAGAGAACCTGCATGGGATAGAACTAGGCCCTCTGAAGAAGGATGATAAATTGGTAGGGCCTCTGGCAGTGGAATTAGGATTTATCCCTGTGCATGAACTGGCTCTTTGCAACCTATAAGGCGGGGGGTGTGGGGGGGGGAGAGTGACTTTTTCCTACCTCAACCTGTTATCCTAGACTGTGTTGACTCCCCATGGGAAGACTTATTCTTTTGGAGGAGTGGATAATGGGGTGATGTGAGGGGAAGCTGGGGAGCTGCGGCTGAGTGGGAGGAGGAGAGGAAAGAGAAATTGTGGTTGGGATGTTAAAAAAAAAAACTTTTTAAATAAAATAATAATAAATAAGCCAGGCTAAGGCCAAGCATTTATAAAAAATAATAAGTGTCTGTGTATAATTATTTGGGAGCAGGGTGGTAGGCCTGCAAAAGACTAAAAGAACAATCAACCAACAACAAAAATGCCATTCTGTAGTGATTACATTTGGTGTAAAATGTAGTGATTACATTTTAAATAGTTGTCCCGCCAATAGGTTTAATAAAAGCTGATTGGCCAAAAGGCAGATAGGAAGTGTGGGCTACCAGAATAAGAAAACTCTGAGTACAGGAAGAAGAGAGACAGATGCCAGAGAGCTGCCAGAGAGAGCCACCACAGACACGCAGCAGACACAGAGGAAAGAAGCTGAAATGCTGCTCTGAGAAAAGGTACTGAGCTGTGCTGCTAAACAGATGGGTTAGTTCAGATGAAGGAGTTAGCAAATTATATGCCTGGACCTTAAGTCAATCAACAGAAAACTAACATAAGTGTCTGTGTGTCTCTGTGGGACTACATATGTTTCTGTGGATCCAAACCTTGAGAATAAGCCAGAAAGACTGTCCAGAAACCTAATACAACACCATTCTCTATCTGTTTTGTTTAACTTTGATTAAAAGTCTAATTTATTAGCTATTATGATAGATATACCAGTTTACTTCTTTAGTCTATTTGATTGAAAAAATCTTTTTTATTCCTTTACTTTGAGGTAATACCTATCTTTGATGTTGAGGTATGTTTCTTGTATGCAGCAGAATCATTGATCCTTTCTTTATATCCAGTCTCTTAGCCTGTGCCTTTTTATTAGTGAATTAAGTCCATTGATAATGAGAAATATTAATGACCAATAATTTTTAATACTTCTTGTTTTGTTGTTTGTGGTAGTTATATGTGCATGCATGCATGCACATACGTATGTGTGTGTGTGTGTGTGTGTGTGTGTGTGTGTTTCCTTCTTTAGATCTTGCTGGTATGTGTTTTTTGTGGGCATAGTTAACTTCCTGGGGCTAGAGTTTTCCTTCTAGTACCTTCTGTGGGGCTGGGTTTGTGGATAGATATTGTTTAAATTTGGCTTTGTCATAAAGTATCTTGTTTTCTTCATCTATGGTGATTGACAGTTTTGCTGGGTATGGTAGTCTGAAGTGTTGCCTGTGGTCTCTTAGAATCTATAAGACATCAGCCTAGGCCCTTCTGGATTTTAGGGTCTCCATTAAGAAGTTGGGTATAATTTGAATAGGTTTGCCTTTATATGTTACTTAGCCCTTTTTCCTTATCACTTTTAATAGACTTTCTTTGTTCTGTTTAGTGTTTTGATTATTATGTGGCAAGGAGATTATCTTTTTTGATCTAATCTCTTTGGTGTTCTGTAAGCTTCTTGTACCTTTCTAAGCATGTCCTTATTTAGGTTACAAATTTTTCTTCTATCATTTTGTTAAATATATTCTTTGGGATTTTGAGCTGAGAATCTTCTCCTTCTATTCCTATGATTCTTACATTTGATCTTTTTATAGTGTCCCAGATTTCCTGGATGTTTTGTGTTTGGAATTTTTTTTAGAAAATTCATTTTCTTTGACTGATAAATCTATTTCCTCTCTTGTGATTTTAATGCCTGAGATTTTCTCTTCCATCTTTTGTAGTCTTTTGATGACACATCTGTAGCTCCCACTTGCTTACCTAGATTTTCCATTTTCAGGATTGCCTCCATCCATTTTTTTTTTGCTTCTATTTTTATTTTCAGGTCTTGAACAGCTTTCTTTCTTTCTTTCTTTCTTTCTTTCTTGTTTGTTTTTTCTTGGATTTCTTTTAGGAATTTATTGATTTCTTCCAATCTTTTGTTTGTATTTTCCTTAATTTCTTTAAGGGATTTGTTCGTGTTCTCTTTAAGGACCTTTGTCATCTTTATAAAGTCATTTTAAGGTCTTTTTCTTGTGCTTCAAATGTGTTGAACTGTTCAGATCTTGCTGTTGTAGGAGATAGCTGGGCTCTGGTGATGCTATATTGCTTTTTATGTTATTGACTGTGTTCTTACATAGGTGTTTAGGCTGGATGTGGAATGATTTCATGTCTAGGTGTAATTGTTCTCCTTTGTCCACATTCTCTTCAGCATGATCTGTTATTTGCTTTATTGATGTTGGTCATTTTGACAGGGTAAGGTGAAATTTCAAAACAGTTTTAGTTGCCTTTCTCTGGTGGCCAAATGTTGCTAGATCCTAACAGTTCCCTGAGGGGAGGGAGCAAGAAGGCACAGAATCAATGAAGCAGACCCAGAGTCATCTGAAAAGGACTAATTCACTTATTCAACAATGGGGAGAGCCTTATATACCCTCCTCCCAGCACCTCAGACTGTGTCTTGACCTGGTGATATTGCATGACTGTCCCTCATAGGTTGGGCATGATCATGAGATCTGATAGCATTTGTTCCCAAGGGTCAGGAACTCTGCACAGTGCCTATTGCTAGGTACATTTTAAGCAATCAGGAACATTGAAGAATGGCTGTTGCTAGGGCCTCAGGCAGACTCCAGGTTGACTCACATTATGTACATGCCTTAGCAGTGGTTTGAGCCAATTTTCTTGGCTCTATGTGCCTTTCCTACTACAGCCAAGAATGCTGAACATTTCTTTCAGTATTTTTCAGCTATTTTGCCTCATCTTTTGAAAATTCTCTGCTTAGTTCTATACTTCATTTTAAAATTAGACTATTTTCTTGGTATTTAGATTTTTTTAGTTCTTTATATATTTTAGGTACTAATCCTCTACTAGAGGTGTAGTTGATAAAACTCTTTTCCTGTTCTGTAGTCTGCCATTTTGCCTGAATGATGGTATCCTTTGCTGAATAGAACCTTTTCAATTTCATAAGGTTCCATTTATTAACTCTTAGTCTTAATGTCTTGTGCTATTGTTTCCTGTTCTGAAAGTTCTTTCTTGTGCAAATGAGTTTAAGTCTACTTTTTATTTTCTCTTCTACCAGATTCAGCAAACCAGATATATGTGGAGGCTCTTGATCCATTTGGAGTTGAGTTTTGTACAGGGTGAAAAGTATGGATCTACTTTCATTCTTCAACATGCAGCAATCCAGTTTGATTGGCACCATTTGTTGAGATGCTGTCTTTTCTCCAAAATATATTTTTGCCTTCTTTGTAAAAAATCTGTTGTCTGTAGGACTTATGTCTGGGTCTTCAATTTAATTCCATTGATCAATAACTATTTTTATGCCAATACCATGCTATTTTTGTTACTGTAGCTCTGTAATACACTTGAAACTGGAAATGGTGATACTGCTAGCAGTTTAGCAGTTCTTTTATTCTTCACACATATATATATCCTGGATATATTTATCTTTATTTTTTATTTAAAAGATTTTTTACCCATACCCACCACTGCTCCCTCTTTCTTTCCTATTCCCAGTAAGTACTTCCTTCACATCCCCTCACCCCATCCCCCATCCATCCCCCAGGGAGGGCAAGGAATCCCAAAGTGAGTCAGTTCATTCTAGCATATCCAGATGAGCTAGGTATGAATCCCTTCCCCAAGTACCAAGGCTGAATAAGGTGTTCTTCTGTAGGGAATGGGCTTTGAGAAACCAGTTCATGCACCAGGATTCTACTGCAAGAGGCTCCCCAAACTGCCCATGCTGATTGTATCATCTATATTTGGAGGGGTTAGTTCCTTTCCATGAAGGTTTCTCAGCTGTCATTTCAGAGTCAGTAAGCTCCCAATAGCTTCAGTCAACCATCTCTGTGGGTGTCCTCCTTATGATCCTGGTCCCTTTGCTCATGTAATCTCTCCTCTCTCTCTTCAGCTGGTCCAGGGTCTCAATCCAGGACTTAGCTATTGGTCTTTGCTTTTGCCTTCATCAGTTGCTGGATATCTTGGAATTTTGTGTTTCTATATAAGGCTGAGGATTTTTTTTAATTTCTGTAAAGAATTATGTTGGAATCTGATGGAGATTGCATTGGATCTGCAGATTGCTTTTTATAGGATGATAATTTTTGCAGTATTAACCTATTGATCTATGGGTATGAAAGATCTTTCAATTTTCTGATGTTTTTAATTTCTTTCTCCAATGTCTTAAGATTTTTTTTTCAAGTCTTTTATTTTATGCTATTATGAAAGATACTGCTTCTCCAATTTCTTTCTCAGTCTGTTATTTGTATATTTGAAGGCTACTAATTTTTGTGTATTAGTTTTATATTGTATCCTGCTACTTTGCTGAAAGTGTTTGTTAGTTGTAAAAATTTCCTGGTGGAGTTCTTAAGGTCTTTTATGTATAAAATAAAATTATATCATCTGCAAATAAAGATACCTTGACTTCCCTCCTTTCTTATTTGCAATCCCTTGATCTCCTTCATTTGTTTTATTGCTCTAGCAAAGACTTCAAGTACTATATTGAATAGATGTGGAGAGAATGGACAACCTTGATTTATTTCTGATTTTAGCAGAAATGCTTTCAGTTTCTCTCTGTTTAGGTTGATGTTGGCTATAAGTTTGCTATAAATTATCTTAATTCTGTTGAAATATACCCCTTATATCTCTAATTTCTCCAGGAATTTTATCATGAAGGGATGCTGAATCTTGTCAAAGGTCTTTTTAGTATCTAAATCATGTGATTAGATATCATAATCATATGGTTTTTATTTTTAGGCTATGTATATGGTGGATTACGTGTATTACTTACATATATTGAACCATTCCCACATCTTTGATATAAACCCTACTTGATCATGGTAGATCTTTTGATGTGTCTTGCATTTAGTTTTCAGGTACTTCATTGAGTTTTTTTGTGTCTATATTCATAGGTGATAATAGTCTATAATTTCCTTTAATTTTATGTTGGATCTTTGTATGGCTTAGGTATCAAGGTAATTGTAGCCTCATAAGAAAATAGGCAATTTTCTTTCAGCTTTTATTATTCAGAATAATTTGAGGAATATTGGCATTAAATTTTCTTTGAAGGCTTGGTAGAATTTTGTGTTGAATCCATCTTGCTTTGGACATTTTTTTGTTGAGAGACTTTTAATTACTAATTATATTTTGCAAGGGGTTATTGGTCTGTTTAAATTGCTTACTTATTTTGATTTAACTTTGACTCATACATATCAAAAATTAATCAATTTCTTTTGCCTGTTATAGTTTGATGGAGTACTGATTTTTGAAGTATGCCCTTATATTTTATGAATTTCCTCAGTATTTATTGTAATGTCCCTCTTTTCATCTCTAATTTTATTCATTTGAATCTTCTCTCTCCATCTTTTAGCTAATTTGGCTAAAGGTTTGTTAATCTTGTTGATTTTTTTCAACGAACCACCTCTTCATCTCATTGATTTTTTGCATTGTTTTTTATGTTTCTATTTCATTGACTTGAGCCTGGTGTTTGACTATTTATTTCTATTTATCCATTTTGAGTGGTTTTTTTGTTTTGTTTTTTAGCTTTTATTATAGGTATGTTGCTATTTTACTAAGGTTAGAGCTCTTTGGTTTTTGATGTAGACAGTGCCACAGTTTTGATGATGAACTTGCATCCTACCTTCATTGTGTTTCATACATTTGGATATGTTGTGTTTTCATTTTTTTTCAACTCTAATTGTTTAAATTTTTTTTCTTAATCTCTGTATTGGCCTATTTATCATTCAGTGGTGAGTTGTTCAGTTTTCATGAGTTTGCATATTTTCTGTTGCTATTGATATTTAGCTTTATTACTTCATGATCAGATAGGATGTGGAGGGTTATTTCAATTTTTTTCTAACTGTTGAGACTTGCTTTGTGTCCAAGTATACAACCAATTTTAGAGAAAGATCCATGGGATGCTAAGAAGAAAAAATTTTTTTGTTTGTTTTTTTGGTAGAGTGTTTTATAAATGTCTGCTATGTCTGTTTGCTTTGTGATTTTTATTTAACTCCAGTATTTCTTCATTTAGTTTTGTCTGGATAACCTGTCTAAATATGAGAGATGGGTACTAAAATCACCCATTGTTTTGTTGAAGTGCATTTTAGTGAGTTCATCTGTCTTCCTATTTGTATGTAAGAAAGATAATGGTATTTACGATATTCTTCAAACTTCTAAAATAGTTCTATTATTTTAATCATAAGTATTTGAGTACTTGATTTTGATTTTTCTTTTCTTCTTTATATATTTGGTACAAGTTAATTATAGTAAACTCAGACTCTTAAAAAAACACACCCCTAGCCAGGTGTGCTGACATACCTGTATCCTGGCACTCAGGAGACTGAGGCATAAGAAGCTTGAGTTCAAAACCAGCTTGGTCCCAAGAATCTATCTTCAAAAATAAAATGAAATTATATTGTCCCCCTAAACAGCCTAAAATGAGCATTTTGAGACTTTTAGAAAATCTGCCCCAGGAATGAATCATTTAACATGGATTCTTAGAATAACATACATAATAATCATCTGTGTTTATAGACTATTAAGTCCTGTTGATTTAAGGCAGACACTGTATTAGTTACTTTTCTATTGTTGTGAGTTTGCACCAGCTGACAATTCAGGAGGTTTGGTGTCCACGATGGAAGAATAAAGACAGCAGGTACAGCAGCAGGAAGCTGAGGGCTCACATCTTGAGCTGCAATCATGCAGTAAAGATAGAGAACAAGACAGAGTCTTTTAACTCTCAAAGCTGGCTTCCAGTGATGTATGTCCTTCTATAAGGCCATACCTATTAAGCTTTCCCAAATAGTTCCACCTGGGGACCAAGCATCTAAGTGCTCAGGGCTGCGGGAGGCATCCCTCATTCAAGCCACTGGAGACACACACTTTGTTTTTTTCAGTTTAAAATCCTTTCAGTTTGGAAATTTCTCCATATGTTATTGAAAGGCCAGTTCATCACTGAGATATATCCAGGCTTTGTTGATCCATGCTGTGGGGCAGATCTGCTGATAAGGCTGGACAGAAGATGAGGAATGAACTCCATGCTACAGGCACATATTATGCATGCATTATGATCAGTACTTCCAGAGCAAAACAAAAAGAGAATTCCCAGGGAATAAATAATATGAATGCAGAGCCGAAGGGAAGGCTCTGGGACCTGCTGTAGCATTAGCAAGCTTAACATTGTGACTTAAAACCCAGTTTAATGCCACCACGACTGCCAGTTTGGGTTTGATATAGGGACAGCCCTACACTTTAAGGCACTCTCTTGTTCAGGTTATTTTTCCCAGGGTGGCAATTTTTCTTCTCTAAATTCAGGGACAGTGTGCAAAAACTGAATGTGTGTTTGGGAAAGCTAGGCTGTAGAAATCTTCACTCCCAACTAAGTAAAAAGCACTGGTAAGACAGATAATGAACCTCTGCAAAGCAAGCAGTTTAAATTTTAATTGATCCAACAAGTTACAATTCCTGCATTCATACAGAATTCATGCTATCCAAGCCTATTCTGACTGACAAAGGACTGATGTTAACTGAGGGACATTAACCTAATGCCTGAAAGCAAGGAGCATGTGATCTGCCAACTGAAATATTTGAAAGTTTTCATAAAAAATAAAAAACTCTTTGTGAGTTTGCCATAAAAATCAGAAAAGATGTATGATTTAATAAAGTCTGGAATACCAGAGGACAGAGCCATCTCTTCTAACCTTTTTGTTTTGCTTGTCAAGACTGGATTTATTTTGTGTTAACAGTCCCTAACTGTCCTGGAACTTGCTTTATAGACCAGGCTGGCCTTGAACTCACAGAGATCCTCTTGTCTCTGCCTCCCAAGTGCTGGGACTAACACTGTGCACCACCACAGCCTGGTGCCTAAATGTTTGCCTATGCCTGCCTTAAATATTTTCTCTGCCCAGTTGTTTTACTTCTGAGTTCAACTCTGCATCATAATCCTAGAGTTAGGATTAAAGGTGTGAGCTGCTACTGTTTGGTTATTAGGCCTAGAGCTCACAGAAATACAAAACGATCTCTGTCTCCTGTGTGATGGGATTAAAGGTGAGGGTCACCACATTGTTAACCCTATGTTGGGACTAAAGAAGTGAGTTATCACTCTCTGACCCCCATGGCTTGTCTGTGGATAATTTTGTTCTCTGATATTCCAGGCTGATTTTATTAAATGTAAAATATATCACCAAATGTATGCCCATAGAAAAACACATAATTTTAAAACTTTGTTTTAATGTAAATTGAAGTGTGTTGTATGTATACATACAAATACGTTTGGAATCTCCCTTTTTGACAAGGGTGACATTGCGGAAAAGGGGCAGGGGACCAAGGTCAGGAACAGAGAACAAAGAGATCTTAGCAGAGGGACAGTAACGTTTCTTCTCTTCTTTTCTTCAGTTTGTTCTTGTTTTGGTTTGGTTTGGTTTATTTTCTCTGAGTAGCTTTGGAGCCTGTCCTGGAACTCACTCTGCAGACCAGTAGACTTCACACTCAGATATCTGCCTTCCTCTGTCTCCTGAGTGCTGAAATTAAAGCCATTTACCACCCCTGCTCAGCATCAGTTTGTTCTTATTTATCACAACTAAAAGCTACTTTTAAGTGTTGGGAAATAATACTCTAGAAAGAAATAAGACAAGTAACATACATTACAATTGCTTCCTTGAATGTTTTAAAAACTGAGTTTTGCATAGTAAGCCTGTTTGTGATGAGCTGATTTCACATGGTCACTGGGTTGAAAGAAAACTTTAAATTGAATTGCTTTTTTGGTTCTAAGTGTTTTATCTAATTAAATATTACTTATAGCTAAGAAGATGTTCATGAGTGGCTCACAGTAGTCACTTAACAAAATGCTGAATAAATTAAATGGATAGCTGAATGGATGAATGGATACATATTGGGTGATTAGGTGGCATGGATAAATGTGAATTTACACATATAAGTCAATAAGTGATGGATTGCTGTACAGATGGATTAATCTAATATAAGAGACTATCGATTGTTAATTTAAAGATGTTTCTGTGCACAGGTCACATAAAATTTGGAAAAATAATCAAGGAAAATTAAAGCCCATTCTCACTCACTGTCAAATAAATGATTTGATAAAAATACTATTTCTTTAAAAATAATCAAAATGGAAGCTGGAAAGATAACTCTGTAGTCAAAGCACTGAGTGCTCTTCCAGAGGACCCAGGTTCAATTCCCAGCACCCACACGGCAGCTCACAACTGTCTGTAATGCCAGTTTCAGGGCATCTGACTCCCTCTTTGTCCTCTGTGGGCACAAACAATACAGAGACAAACATTCAGACAAAACATATACAATTAAGATAATAAAAATCAGAGTCCTCATAAGATAGTTATGGCTATATAGCAAGCTGAAGGTGAGATTTGGTGGAAACTAGAAGACAATGAGAGGTTTTCCCTCTCAAAGAAATGAAGGAACAACATATAAATAAACAGTGAAGTCACTCAGAAGTGCAGTGGGGCTAATGACCCACGTGACAGGGAGAACAATGATGCTCAGAGGGGAGCAGATCACTTCTGCCTCTGCCTGGACAGAAGAAGACCCACCACTGCAGCCATGGCTGCTGCCACCTAGAACACAACTCCAGAAGGACTGCAGAGCTTCTAACTGTGTAAATGAAAACAAGAGACCCATGATCTACTGGGACCAGAGTGACTTTTCCTAGGTAATCACCTTCTCCCTGTCTCCACTCCCAAGCTCAGAGTCATTGCCCTTTCCTTTCAACCTGGCTGTGTGTATTTCTGCACCTTCAGTTGTAAGGAAAAACAATGGCTGGACAAGATGCATGGTTCATTGCAGCAACAGCCTAGTCTTTTGTAGACTTTGAAACAGAATGTGGGTGCATGAGATGGGGAGAGAGGGGCACTACTCTATTTCCCCTGAATTCTAGAAGGTTTTCAGCAGGTATCTTGCTAGAAAACATTTCTTGGTTTATGCTGCAAAGAGTTTTAGGGGCTCTGCATTGATCCATGCCCTGGGGTTCCTGGCTTTCCAGATTAACCTGGCATTGTTAAATTAGTGGAATGCAAAAGCAACAAATTTTCCTATAGCCATCTGACCAGACAGAGTGGGGCTCTGGGTGGAAAGAAGAGAGAATGAAGTTGTCCCCCACTTTCTATGATTGAAGAAACTGCCAGTGATTGACTTTGGAAGTGCCACATAACCATCTCTGCTTAAAACACATGCTGTCAAACTTGTTTTTCTGTGCCTTGAACAATTCTGTCAGATGCCATAAGTCATGCTGTCAAGAGAACTCTGTTTTTAACTGAGAGCAACCTCCAACACACTAACCTTGGCTGCTGGCCAAAATGGATGGGGAACTGATGCTCCGCCCTCTTCCCAATCAATAATCTGACTGAATGTGGTAGCTGATGGCAAGATGAGCAAAGCTTGAACTGTGTTTTTCAGGATCCAGGCGGTGTACCGCGCGCGCGTGTGTACACACACACACACACACACACACACACACACACACGCACACGCACACGCACACGCACACGCACACGCGTGCGCACACACACAGGCAAAGCGGTCAGCACTTGTTCCGCCTGCAGGGACCAAGTCCTCAGCTTGATGTTGCCAGACACATGGCTCTATCCTTCTGCTTCTAGAATAGCAAGAAGCCAGCCAGAGGGAGTGGAGGCAACAGAACAGCAGAGTGCGCATGTGCTGAGGGCAATTCCCTAAGAGCAGGTCCCTCCCAGGGATATCAAAGAAACTCCTTTACATTTAGCTCTTTGAGGGAAGCTTCTCAACATTGAAATCCCTGCTAGGTATCTGAACTGTGACGTCCACTCCCTGACCTACCTTTTGTTAACTGCAATATCTGGAGTACAGCTGAAAACCTTTGCCTTCTCTATATAGTGGGAACAGCAACATCACCCACTAATAGGGATATTACAAAGATTAAAGGTCCATATACGTAAAGAACAGAGAACTTGAGTGTTGTCTGAATAAGAAGAAAACATAGGAAATGGTTAAAAAAAAAAAAAAAGATTTAACATCCCAGAGAGAGAGCCAATCCACTGTGACCAAAGAGCTAGCTACTCCTGTCCAAAGACACTCTGAAATCTAAAAGGCATTTTCTCTTTATCTTCTCTCTCCCTGCAAAGAATGTTATCTGTAAGGAAGATGTTTTTTCTTTTCTTCCCCGGGGATAGATAGAGAACTTTAATGCAATCAAATTCATGTTACATCAAGAGATGAGAAGACAAGTTAGGCAAGAATTCAAGAGCAAAGTGGGATTCATTAATATTCTGAGAGAGATGGAAAGTTGAAGAGATAGCAGAGTCATTATGAGACATTTAAACACCCACCACAGAGAGAAACTCCTAATGGGTGAATGTAGGTATAATTTAATGCTTGCATTTATGAGAAAAGCCAGAAAATGACAGGTCTGTAATTTTGGCTTCATGAAGGGGAGGTAATGGTTCAGACTCCCAGCAGTGGAGTGCTGTGAAAGTTATTATTTAATTAGGGGCTGTACACACAGATTCATGTGAAGGAAGAGTTCTCATTCTGCAAGCAGGGAGCACACCCTCATCCCAAGGAACTGAAGAGGCAGCGGACAGTGCATGGTCAGCACTACATGGAGATCCTACCTGGAACCCATCTCTGAGCACCTGAGTCCAGAGAGCCTCCTGCTGCCTCCTGCCTCTGTCACAGAGGACTCTAGGGGTCAGCCTCAATAGACCAGAGTCACAGAATCAGTAATGTCTTAAAGAATAGGAAGACAAACAAGAAAGCTGGCCAGGTTCAGTGATTGAACTGGGAGAGACAAAGACGAAATGAATGTTGTGGGGGGGTTGAGTTAGGACAGGACAACCAGAACCTGGGGACAAAACAGCTGGAGGCTTCATAGTCAGGGCCCAACATCTCCATCACATCTATGAGGGCATGTGACACCACCCAGGAGATGATGCCAAGGTGGGAACCATGTAAGCCAATGAGGCCGAGCTTTACAGAGATTCTGCACACTCCCGCAGCCCTGCTGCCTCTGCAGGATCACAGTGAGTTATACTGACGTTGATAGACATGTATGAAAGGTTTCAGCACTAACTCCCCTTAAAGAGAATTGAGGCACTGGCAAGATGACTCAGTGGGTAAGGGTGATTGTCACCAAACCTGATATCTCAGGAATTAACATAGTGGAAGGAGAGAAGCAATGCCAGCCAGCTGTCCCCTGGTCTTCACATGTGCACCCCCTGCCCCCACAGAGATAGATATATATATATAGAGAGAGATGCACATACATGTTAAAAATTAACTAATGAAAAGGAAAATAATAGAGGAATTCATGTTGCTGGAGGAACTGTCTCCTTTTTCTGTGGTAGGAACGATATGGAAGAATATGGTGATGCCTGGCATCGGTATTTTTCCAAAAATGGACTTCAGAAGCAAGCCAGACTTTGACTTAGAGACTCCTAGAACTCTGAGGGTTAGTTAGAGTTCTCATGGTCCTTAGTAACTTGGCTGTAAACTCTGGGGCCTTGTTCACAAAAGCACTGTGACATTTTCCTTAAGGACATCAGTCTTTATAGGCAGCTCATGTCTGGGTGCCCTACCTGGTCAGAACTGTCTACTAGTCTGGAGGGGACTTGCACGGTGTCAAAGAGCAGAGTTATTTGAACATAGATTCCTGTCCTGGCTATAGCTTTAATTCTGGTGGCCTTGGAAATTGTGCTTCCTTCCTATACCAGGGACCTTGAATGCTGGTAACATGTGTGAGCGACCCTAAAGTGCAATGTGACCAGAGAAGCTGTGCAAACGGAGAGCAGAGTCAGTGCAGGCAGCATGTGGCTTCTAAGCAGGCCCTGTCTGGAACCTGTTCTCCAAAATCAAGTTTGGGATTTACTTCTGAAGCTGCATCAGCCCAGGCCCATTTAAGGCATCCCGCAGAGGCCAAGGTTCTCTCGGGAACCATCTGGGGCTCCTCAGTCTGGAGGATAAATGACAGAATCCTCATTCTGTTTCCAAAGTTTGTTTTTATACTTCTCTCTGGCAAGAGCATCCTTTCTGAACTGTTTCTGAACTTTTTTTTCCTTGTCTGTCTAATTTGGAAAGTCCTTGGTCCCTTCTGCTTCTGCTGGGGTGATAAAATAGCTTCATTTAGCAAGGTCTATGGCAACATTTCTGACTCCAAAATTATTGTATCCACTTGGTCCTCAGGACTTTTGGTAGCCTGTGGTAATGTTGGTAGAGGGGATAGAAATAGTCAGTCATGTGAAAACTGCAAAGTCAAAATAATATCTATTTTTAAAAGCCATCATGTTAATTATTTTTTTCATGATATAACAATGACAAAATTTCTGATAAAAAATTGGGGAGCATGGTTTAACTCATGGTTTCACAGAGTTCAATCCATAAATCTTTGCTTTTATGTATTTGGGCGACACATTATAGTGGTGGGAGCCACTTTAAGGCAGATGGGAAGTGGGGGCATGGTGATGGCAAGATATAGCTACAAAGAGATGCCCAGTGACTTACTTCTTCAAATAGGCCCTAACTCCAACTTTTCAATACCTCCAAATAATGGCAGCACATTGTGAAAACATCAAGGGGTCAAGCCCTTTACTAAGCAAGAATCCCAAGGATTTAACTGTCTGTAGAAATATCCTCCCAGAAACATTAGAAGTGTCTCTACTACTCACCAAAGTTTATCAACCCAACCAAGTTGACGGTCATAAAAATAATTCTGGCAGACATATTTTCCATTTAATGTGGAAACTAGATGTGTTTCCATGTGGTTACTGTATGGGGAGGCTGTCTTCAGAAGAAGACAGTAAGGGTTACCAGGCAAATGTTGAAGCCAAGGCTCAGCACACCATGTGGTTTGTTCCTCCTGCAGATGAGACCTGGCTCCTAGCCTGAGATCCTCCTTCTGAGATCCCTGCTTCTGCACAGCTCCTCTCTGCCTTCCTCTTCCTCTCCTCCAACCCAACTGTCTGGAGAAGTAAGGATTTGACATGTGTCTACTGGATAAATAAATAACTGCCGGGGTTGGGACTCATTGTCCTTGTATTCATTGTCACACACAGACTTGAGCTGTGTGAAGGAAACTTTTGCCTTTTACTAATGACACCATTTTCCTTTTATCAACAGCCGAGGGAGTAACGAGCTCTGTGGAGTATAATTGGATCATTTTACTGAAAATGATCAGAGCAGCAGCAAATTATATCTGTATGATGGATCCTCAGCATTACCAATGTTTTTTGTCAAATTTGTAGGCAAATTATTATCTTAATTCCAAAATGATGTATCCAAAGATTTGTTAATGTGTCAGATGCAATGGAAAGTTGTAACAAAATATAAACTTGAAAGCAAGATGAATGTGTAGCATCTACTGCTTCCACTTTTTAAAAAAAAATCAAATAAGATCAGTCTTCACCTTATGAGTTGGAGAGAGGATATATTTTATAAAATAAAAAATAAAAGGGATGCTACAGAAAGCCAAAAATTGTTGAGGAGAAATTTAAAAACCACCATTGCACAAGCTGACATTTCAAGTTTGCATCCAAGAACCAGGCTACAGAGGTCAGGTCTGGGACACATGTTCAAAAACTTGCTTTCCCACAGCCTCAGGTGTGAGCTGTAAAGTGATATTTTCAGCAGAATTACTAGTCTGTGTCAACATGAGTACCCCAGCTGTCAATTGGACTGAAAGCAATCAGAGGGCAGAGACTGTCTCTTTCTCCTGGGTCTGTCTTCACTTATCACAGCATTCAATGCTGAACTAGTATTTAAATGTGTAAATATTTCACACACAAATGTGCTTAAATGCATGCAACTTATTTGCATTAAATTCAAGACCACACTGGAGAATAAGTAACGTTGCTTTCTAATGAGAACAACACACTTGTGGGCTTTCAGAACATGTGGAGAGGGTGCACTCTAACAAGATCTCCAGGGTCCTGATGATCTACTGGATCAGCCAAGCAGGAAGGTATTGCATGCCCTGATCTTGACAGGAAGCCCCAGTTAGAGCTCTCTGGTCATTTGCATGTACATGAGTGAACACACATCTGGGGTATTTTGTAATGACTGCTGCAGATACTCTACCTGTGCAGAGTCAAACAGCCAAAAGGAAGAGTGTGGTGCTTTGAATGAATATGCCCCCACCCCAGATGCATAAGCAGTGGCCTTATTGGAGGCAGGGCCTTGTTGTAGGAAGTGTGTCACAGGGGATGAACTTTGAAATTTTAGAAGCTCAAGCCAGGCCCAGTGTCACTCTCTTCCTGCTGCCTTTGGATACGGATGTAGAACTCTCAGCTACCTCTGCAGCACCATGTCTGCCTGTATGCTGCCATCATTCTGCCATGACATTAATGGACTAAACCTCTGAACTGTAAGATAGCCCCTGTTGTATTATGTTTCTGGCCCAGACTTTCTGGGCCTGGACCAGAGGTTTGGACCCACTTGCAGCCCTACTGTCGCTTAGGCCCAAATAATCACACAGATGCTTATATTATTTTTATGCTGAATGACCTAGGGCCCAGGTATATAACTTGCTAACTCCTTCATCTGAACTCAACCCATCCTGTTCAGCTATGTGCCTCAGTACCTTTTCTCAGAACAGCATTTCCTCTGTGTGTCCTGGCAGCTCTGGAGACTCTGTGGCATCTGGGTGGCATCAGTGGCATGTCTGCTCTGCTCTGAGATTTTCCCAGTCTGGTAGCTCTGCCCATACTTTCTGTCTACCTTCAGCCAATCAGCTTTTTGTTAAACCCATAGGTGGGACAATTATTTAAAATGTAACACATAATCCCTCTACAAGGCCCCATGAAACGTTTTCCTTTGTAAGAGTTACTGTGGCCATGGAATCTAATCACAGCAATAAAACCCTACTAAGACATGTTTTAATGTGTGTACCAGGTGACTTGGAGATTCACAGAATCTCTGTTGTCACCTTATACGATTAGAGGGACTGGTACATGGCAAAGGGAAATGTCCTTGGGGACCAAGAAAAAAAATCTAAATAGCCAACTTGATTGGATTAAGAAACACCCAGAGCATTCGTGAAGTGAACCAGGTGTCTCTGCAAAGGCATTTCCAGAGGCAATCATGAGGGCTCTGGGTAATAAATGCACTAATCCCTTGATACTCATAGGATGGCATTAGTAAGAGAAGGTGAGAAACAGTAGGCAGGGCCTGGTTGGAGGAAGTTGGTCACTGGGAGCATGTCGTTGTGGGCTGTGTCTTGTCCTACTCTTTCATGTACCCTGTTCCTTCTGTCTTCTAGATACAGTGATGTGAACTGAACTGTCTACTGTGACTTCCTGCCACGATGGATTGACACTTCCCTGACTATGGGCCTAAATAAATTCCCCTTTAATGTATTTGCTCTAGACATTTTGTCCCAATAGTAGAAAAGGAACAAATACAGTCATACAGAAGGCCAGTGGTTGCTCGGGCAGACAAGTGTGGGTACTGATGCCAGGTCTCCTGTCTGTCACATAGGTGCAAACCTGAGCATGTTTCCGTGTGCCTCTGCCTCCCTCTGCTTCCCCCTCCTTTTCCTTCTCCCTTCCTATTCTCCACCTCCACCCCTCCCCTTCACTAGGGCCCTCCCATGAGATCCCATGTCCTAGGGTGCATTATTCTCATCAGTAGATGTATCACTTGTTCTTCAGTCTGGTCCTTTGCATTTCCTTCCTGCTTCCCACAACATGAGCCACTGAGTGTCCTTCAGAGCTTCAAGTGAAGTGTTTAGTTCCCAGGTCAGCAGACACCTGCTTGGTGCTCTTGGCTTCCACACTTGGTCTGTAGGATGGACAGACAGGTAACTCTGTTCCTTGTCCTCTAAAAGACCTGGTTCTTGTTAGGAGGCAAGTCTAGAGTTAGGACAACATTCACAGGTTCCTTTCTCAGTGTTCTCCTGTCTGCAGAAATTTGTTGATCACCTGCCGTGTGCTAGTTCAGGCTAGAAAGAGAGGCTCCTGGAGAGTGAGTCTACTGAACAGCAGATAGGGATGAACATGAAGAGAGACACATACTTAATTGAAAGTTTGGTAAGAAAAACACTGCAACTTTAATTTTAATATTTTAATATCTATAATAACAATATAACTCATCCAAAATGTTGTAATTTCAGAAAATAGTCTATTCATGACATTCTTTTATTTAGACCAATCTTTTAAAGTCTGATGTGTCTTTTGGACCTACAGTACATCAATTCAGATTGTCTACATTTCAGGTGCTTAGCCAATGGGGCCAGTGGCTACTACATTGGACACAGTGCAAGTCCTGAGAAACAAGAGATGAGGGATGACTGGTATGTGCCTCTGAGGAGGACAAAGCCTGCAAGAGACTGCCCAGGGAAATGAAAGGAGAGGCTAAGTGGCTGGGTATTAGTGCTGGGAGTGTGTGGAGCTGGCAGGAACACAGGAAGCATTATCCTGCCAGGTGTGGGTTCAGAGTGGCTGGGCTGATAGGAACTATGAACAGAGAAGTGCCTGAAGGAATATCTGGGACAGCACAGTGGCCCCAGCCACAAATGTTTTGAAAAGAAAAACCATGGTAGTTTCTAGGACAGCATCACATAGTTTGGTCTCTGAATACTGACTTAGTTTTTATTAGTACACAATGTTTCTTGAATACATACTATGTGTCAAAGACTGACTATTGGTGATTTAATGATGAATGAGAGGGTTCAGGTCCTTTCACCATGGAAACCACATTGAACTTAGGAAGGGAGGCAATAAAGAAATATGTTGGAACAAGACCATTTCTGACACTGGTAAAGGCATGGGGGGAAGTTGGGTGAAGTCTCAGAAAGCTAGGTGGCACAGTTGAGTTGTATAGTGATCTGGGCACTACCTGTTTGCTCCTTTATTCACTCCTGTCTTTCTCCTGCAACTGACAGTACTAACTGATGCTGGACTATTGTTTTGTGTTGCAGTTATAAAGGCATTTAATCAGGGAAGGCTGCATGAACAATGTGGAAACTTGACCTTTGTAACTCAGGTGTCTCAAATTATTAAACAATCAAAAGAAAAATAACTAGTTTGATGGTACATACCTTTAATTTTATCCCTTAAGAGACTGAAACCTGATGGTTGTGAATTTGAGGTTGGTCTGGGCTATGTGATGGGTTCCTGTTTAAAGGGGAGGAAAAAAAAGAAGAGGAGGAGGTTAAATGTGCACAGCCCATATTGAAAATACATGTAACACTCAGCTTCAGCTTGGAACACAGTCTGCCCAGAATACGGCTGCGGTGATAACAGCAGGGGAGTACCTGGGCACACAGCTGAGAGGTGAAAGGTCAGATCAGGTGGTAACAACTGGTGTTAAAGCACTGTGACTTCAGGAGAGCAAATGACCCTCTGAACACATAGCTGATTAAGAGCCCTGAGACCAACAACCCACTAAGAGCCAACCAACAACTAACCAAGAATGAATTGAGGAAACAATGGGCAGATGCTAGTGCAAAAATACATACAACAATACAAAGGTCAACAAGACACCACCAGAAGAAGCAAGTAGTTCTATAGCTTCAAGTCCCAAACATAACAATGAAGAGGAAACAGAAAAAAAAAACCAACCTTGAAAACAGCTTTATGAAACTAATAGAAGCCTTAAAAGAAGATATAAAAAAACTCTCTTAAAGAAATAGAAGAAAATACACACAGAAAATTACAAGAGATGAACAAATCCCTAAAAGAAAATAAAGAAAACCAAGAAAAAGAAAACAAACAGGTGAAAAAAATTTACCAGAAATTAAAAATTGAAATAGAAGCAATAAAGAAGGCAGAAACTGAGACAAAGCTAGAAATAGAAAATCTGAAGAAAAAAAAACCCCAGAATTGTATATCCAAACATAACCAACAGAATCTAAGAGATGGAAGAAAGAATCTCTGGGGTGGAAGACTCAATAGTGGTAATAGATACATCAGTTAAAGAAAACACTAAAAACAAAAAAGTCATAACACAAAATGTCCAGGAAATTTGGGACACTATGAAAAAGCCAAACCTGAGAATAATTGGAATCAAAGAAGAAGAAGAAGGCCCATCGGTTCTGGTTCTGCTTCCGGGACCAAGTGGTGTCTGCAGAGTCCCAGCGCATCTGTAGCAGTCGCAGATAAACTCTGCCTGTCACCATACCCACAGCTGCTACTGAGGGAATTTGCACGACTACCCACCTCAACTCCAACTGAGCAAAAAGATAACTACAGGGGTCCCTGAAGGACAGACTCAGACCCTGCCCAGAGAGGTGACAGGAGGCACACAAGTCCAAGTGCCACAACTGACCAGGAACCATCTAATCGTGAACTACTGAAGCCATGGGCAAACGTCAGTGCAAAAAATTACAGAATAATACAAAGAACAACATGGTAACTCCAGAAGAGAGTGGCAATCTTACAAATACAAGACCTGAACTGAGCAATGAAGAGGAAACAGAAGGAAGCAACACCAAAAATTCCTTTTTGATGATCATCGAAGCTCTCAAAGAAGATATGAAAAATAGCCTTAAAGAAATAGAAGAAAATGCAAACAAAAAATTGGAAGAGATGAACAAATCTATGAAAGAAACATGCCAGGAACTAAAAGCTGAAATAGAAGCAATAAAAAAGGCACAAAATGAGGCAAAGATGAAAATAGAAAACCTGAAGAAAAAAGCTGGAACCACAGATACAAGCATAACAAACAGAGTTCAAGAGATGGAAGACAGAATCTCTGAAGTGGAAGACTCAGTAGCTCAAATAGATATATCAGTCAAAGAAAATAGTAAAACTAAAAAAGCCATATCTCAAAATGTTCAGGAAATCTGGGACACCATGAAAAGACCTAATTT
>PVIH01021723.1:0-28961 GCA_004025045.1 Sigmodon hispidus | reverse complement strand
CAATAGAAAGCTAATAAAATGCCAGTGGGGAAGAAGAATGAAATGTAGTCTTAGGGCCCTGCACAGTCCTCTCTGGACCCCATCTCAGTCTCTTATTTCTCAAAACCTCATCTATCTTGGAGCTCTTACCAGGCTGGGACCACAGACTCATGAATCTATGGTGTTAGGGTTATGGGGTCCCTGAGGGCTTTTGCTATGGATTCCCCACTAGATTTGCTGACTGGTCATAGCTGCAGAGAGAATAGGAAGATGGCTATGTAGGATCTGAACTCAGCCCTCATGTTGTTCATTGCCATAGGCCTGAAAAACACTTCAGAGGTAGTCATGCCTGAGCCTGGACATGTCTCCTTCTGCAGCAAAAAGGGTCTTTGAAGATGTGGTTAAGGATCCCGAGACAGGGATGATCCTAAGTTTTAGAGGCTCCCCAATGTCATTATAAGAAACAGGTAGCCAGGAGCAGTGGCACACGGTGGCACAGATGATGCCCGATGCAGTGCCACATACATGTGCTGCCAGCACTCTCTGGAAACAGTAGTAGTGGCAGAGGCAGAATTAAGCCCAAGACCAGTTTGGGCTACAGAGTGAGACACTTTCTCAAAAGGAAAGCAGAGGATGCTTACCTGGCAGGAGAGACACATGGTCACTAAGGCAGTGTTCTCAGAGTAAGCCTGTCCACTGCACTCCGAATGTGCTGCCCTTGCGATCACCCCAGATAAGGGAAATTCAACTGCAGAATTAGCAGAGGAAAAAATAAGAGATGGAAGGGAATGGTAGGGGGAGGGGGCAGAAGGAAGCTTGGCACACAGGAGGCCATGTGGCCGTTGGAGTAGCATGGGGGATGAGACAGCAATGGCCGAGGAACACCAGGGTAGGCAGGAGAAGCAGACATGGCCAGGGTGAGTTAACGCTGAGCCTCTGCAGGAAGCGAGGCCCCACTACCATGTTGATTTCTGCCCCTTGATTCCAACCTGCGCTCTTCAGAATTGTGAGATAAAATATCTCACTTTGTAAGGCAGCAAATGAAGACTTTTCTCAGCAGCCAGGGAAGGTTAGAAGCAAGAACAGCTACGTTTTAAAATCACGTAGCCACTGTTCAGGACTCCTCCTACAGCTGGGGTGGGAGAGTAGGCAGGGCGCCTTGGGCCATTCATTCCTCCAGACCAGTGGGGACCCTGACCATGGTGGTCATCAGGAAAGGGAGGTGGTTAGGTGTGTGGTCCAGGGTGTGCCATGATCTGAGCTGCTGGGCCAGGTGCTGAAAAGGTGTACTGTGTGTACATGCACATGGGCTGTGGGCACAGAAGGGAACTGGCACGTACCTGAAACAGCCTAACAGAAAGCGCAGACGTGCCAAGAACCTCCTCATCCTCTTTAAGCCAACCTATGTCCTACTCCAAGCAACCCCCATCTTCCCTATTGGCTGGTGAGAAACTGAATGTCAGCCATTATCAGACTCCATCCTTTACCCTGAGTAATATAAATATCCTGGAGCTTATCTGGGTCTGATTACCTCCCTTCTGGAAGTTCTGAGTAGGACTAGTGACTAACCCCTTCCTGGAAGGTGAGAGACTTCTAGAACTTCCTTGGAGAAGAAATGGAAGTGGCTGGGCCTGCTCAAAACTGGAATAAGGTATAGGAATGGGCCAAACTGAGCAAAACTGAAATAACAAATGTTCATTTAGACCTGAGAGTTCTGCCCTCTACACGCTATCATTAGCCACATGGTGCTATTTATATCTCAATTAATTAAAAGTAATAAAATGTAGAAGTTCATTCACTCTAGTAACATTCCCAGGACCCACAACTACAAGATGCTACCATTAGTGACATCATTCTGTGGGGCTGTGCAATCCACAGGTGTCCTACAATGATGGACAGGTGAGAACAGGCATGTTCCAGTTTTCCAGATGGGACATGCAAGGGACAGAACTAGAAGACACCTTCCCAATGGCCCTTCCCTGCAGTAGGAATCCTTAGGGCTACAGCATTTCCTGGCTGTCGATGTGTCCAGGCGAGTGCTCATCCTGTAACTTCCTGCAAGTTGCCACCTGTGCCAACTCCTGCACCAACTAATTTTGGGAAGTGTCCTGACTTGTCATAGGTAGCCCTTTCTGAGCTCTGCAGTCAAAGGGCAGTGTGGCTGCAGTCCTTGTTCAGGACATCACTTTTCAACTCAATTTCCCCACTCCTAAAATGGAGTTGCTATAGGCTTTCCATGAGTCAGTACTTGTGACGTGCTCAGGACATATCCTGGGACATTGTAAAGGCTAGCATTATCCCCATGGCTCAAAAGTGAGTGTTCAGCACAGTGGAATTGCACTGATGCTCACAGACTTCTCAGAGGTCCTGGCTGGAACTCCTCAGGTTTGGACTTTCTCACTTATTCAATCTTGCTTTGAGGGGCTTTGAGCTAAGATGTAAGCCTAGTGGTGTGAGGGCCACACAGGGCAGGCAAGCTGCTCTGAGCACAAAGAACAGCCAGAGAAAGATGTGTGGGGCCAGAGAGCTGGATCCGGCTGCCTGGAGCTAGTAACTTCCAATTATGTTTGTGTATGCATATACACACACACATATACACACACACTCATAAATTGCAACTCCTAGGGTATTTTTAAGTTTAATTTTTTGCAAGGCTGCTGGGCAGCACCATCTCCTTATCTTTGGTCTTTTCCACTGCAGCTCTCAGAGCCTTCCATTGAATGCTCAGCTCAGGAAGGGGAGCTCACAGCAGAGATATACTACCTTGGCTACTGTTGGTTCAATGGAGTCCACAAAGTGATGTCATGGAAAGAAGACAGGGGGTCCTGAGTAAGCTGACATCCAGGCTGAGCTGCAGGGCGGGCAATGGGAAGACACTTCATGGTCCAAGAGACCCACTGGCAACTCACTGTGAAGCCCTAAGCAAAGTAGGGTCCTTTGACCCATGGATGTTCAGTCTCATCATCTGGAAACCTGATTCTCCAGTTACTCATCTGGCAAGAATACTATGAGGATTGTGTGGCAAGGTATATGATGATAGTTTACAGACACACAAAAGTAGGGGCTGCCTCATGAGGGCAGTCTAGAGAACCCTGTGCCCTTTCCGGGGGCACCCTAGAGACCATTTCTGCCTACCCACAGCTGCAGTAACACACAGCCTGGTTTCCATGCTTCCATGTGGCTGACAGTGTTCACAGCCAAGATGTGGAGCTGTCTGTTGTCATGGCAACCCAGGCCTATGTCCTGTCCCTGTTAGTTCCAAAGACTGCCACTGTGGGGTGTCAGCCTGCAGGTTTGTGAGTGGGGATTCCTGAGGGCACCAGCCATGTGCCTGAGCATGAACAGGCTTTCTTTTAAGTGAAAAAAGAATTCTGCCCGGGCAAGGCTGGGACCTGTGCTGTGGGCATATGGCCATGGGTGTGGTGTCTAAAGTGCTTGTGAGGTCTGCATGTCCATGAGGCTCTTGTGTGATGTGGCTCTGGGATGCTGGCCCCAAGTAAGGGTGGGTAGGAAGGAGCTGGGAATTGGGGTATGGTTTCAACCGTCTGCTGCTCTGACCATGTGGTCCTGGAAAGGGAGATAGTCACCACACGTTTCTGAGCCTCAGCTTCATGCTGTGTAAACAACAGCAGGCTGTGAGGACAAGAACACCCCCTGGTTGCCCACAGTTACCCCTCTGACACCGAGTTACTTCAGGTTACAGAGGTTCGACTGGTTCCCAGGGATGCAGCTCTCAACAGCAGGCTCTCCTTTGAAGATCTTCAGGCTGGAAGACAACAATACCCAACTGTGTAAACAGAATACAAGAGACTGGGCAGACGTCCTGAGGGCAGAGAGAGCTGAGGGGCACATGGCAAGCATGGCCCATCCTCAGCATAGCCAAACCCAAACCAACCAACCAAAGAACAAAACCCCAAACTAAAGCAATGATCACAGAGTCGGGATGGTGAATACTGAGAAAGTGGTCAGAGTGGTAATCTCTGAGTAGAAAGAAATCTAAAGGAAGGAGAGAGAGAGTGTCGTGGAAAGATCATAGCGGGCAGTAAGCATCAAAGGGTAAAGGCCCTGTGGTGGTCTGGGTTTCCCTTGTTCATGGTTCAGCAATGAAATTATATGCTAAAGTGCATGATGGGCATGGCTGCAGCCTTTGTGAGGCAGAAGCTAGCACATGGGTATGAGGACCTGGGTACAGCTGCCCCAACAGCTGGATGACAGAAAAGAATAAGCTTGCCTTTGGGGTCCACAGGGGGAAGTAATCTGGATATGGAAAGATGGATGTGTTGTGTGGCACTGTGGCCGTGGTTTCATCATCTCCAAGCATCCTTTTTCTGTCTCTAGGCTAGGATCTGTGACATGGAGGTAAATAACCATGTGCAGGTTGTAGTCATGTTCAGAGTAGTTGGAGGAGGGATCAGGAAACCATGCAGGAAAGGTCATATCCAGATAGAGGGGACTGAAGCTGTGGAGAGAAGGCTGCCATGTTTGCTTGGAGCATAGACACAGTGACAGGAAGCGGGCAGTGGGAGGAAGCAGGGCCCAGAACTGTTCGTAGAAGCTTGGAAGGATATTTAAGGCTGTGAAAGGCCATGATAGGTGTCCACGTTGCAGTGGGGAGCTGAGAACCAGAAATGACAGAATGTTGATAGTAATCTTAGCTCTCTCCGCACAGAGCAATCATTCTGGTCTAGCCTGTACTCTGGTTTTCTCACAGCTCAGGATTAAGACAAGAATAACTCACAGAGGATTGATATAGTGCTTCCCCCAAGTACACAGTCATGAGCAGCAGGTTCACGGGTGACTACTTTCTTGTGTGTCTCCAACATTTGGGAACATTATCTCTGCCATCACCCAGATATTAGGAAGTCAAGACTCAGCTCTGCAGCTGGGCCGGGACACCCCAGGTCACTACAGCGTCTTCCCAGACTTGGCAAAGCTCCAAAGATTGGAGACTGTGTCCTAGACTCAGATAAGGGGTGCATGGCATCCCAGGAAGGGGAGGAGCTTCAGCCAAGCTTTCTTCTTCCGGGTTACATGAGCCAGAGCCTCCACTGGACAGAGCCAAGTTCTCATCTAGCTGAAAGCATGGTAGCTTTGCTGTTCAGGAAGGTGTATGGAAAGAATTCAGGAGTGGGAGCACTGGCCTTCCAACCCTGGTCAGTTAGAATCCAATGTTAAATGCCCCAAAGGCCCTTGTGCTAAAGTTGACCACCAGCCTGTATAGGACTATTGGGAGGTGGTGGGACATTAGGAGGCATTGCCTACTGAAAGGAAGTTAGGTCACTGAGGGCATTCCCCTGAAAGAAACCTGTGACCCAGTGTTAAGCCTGCATGTAAGAATTTCCACAATCACCACCAGTGAGGATTTTATGCTTACATACAGGTTTCCACAAACCTGCATCAATAGCCTAATTCCAGTGCAGCAGAAAGGCTAAGGACCCTGAGCTCCGACGGGTGGGGGTCTTTAAAACAAAACATACATAAGCAAGATGCAACACACCTTGGCAATCCAGGATTGGCAAAAGGGTAAGGTACAGTGGCGAATCCAACTTTTGAATCCATTGGCTGCTGAGGAGTTCACCCGCAGACCTGCAAATAAATCCAGGTCCTTACACCTGCCCCTTTGCTTCCTATACACCAAGAAGTAGACAACTTTGTCTTATTCTCTTGCTCTTCTTCATTACAGAAGAAGCAATAGCCTGACCAATCATGGACTGAGGGCTCTGAGCCTTTAGTGGCTATCTCAGGAATTTTGTCACAGTGAGGAAACACTGACACATCAACGAGGTGTGTGTGTGAGGGAGGAGTAAGAAAGAACATAAGTTTCTTTTTGAAGAGTTAGTTTTATTTCTAATTATGTGTATATGTGTGGGCATGTGCTCATGAGTGCAGGAGCCTGTGGAGGCTAAAGGCATCAGATCCCTCTGAGCTGGAATCATAGGTAGTTGTTAGCTGCCCAGTGTGGGTGCTGGGAACTGAACTCAGGTCCTCTAGAAGAGCAGCAAGCCCTCTTAGCCACTTAGTGACCCCTCCAGCCCCAAGGCTGGGAGATGAATGATGGATGAGTAAAGAGACTCAGAGCCAGAGAAGGCAGAAGGGAAAAAATTGCTGAGTGGAAAAACCAGTCAGAGCTAAGTGTAGCACTGGCTAGGAAGAAAGGGCAGGGTGGGGCGTAAGAGGGAGAGGGGAGGGACTGGAGGCTAATGATGGCCGGCACAGGCTGAATAGCACCCTCTAAAAGTCATATCCACCCAGGTACTTGGAATGTGACTCTCTGGGTTGGCTTTACATTACTTTAACAGAATACCACAGAAAAGAAATGTGATTCTAATTATTTTAAGTTTCTTTGTATATCAAATGTATTTATGTTCTTAATATAAACCTACAGTGCAAAGCTTAGGAAAACATTTTACTAAGCTGGTGTCTTCCAAATAAAGTTTTCTTCTCTCTTTCTCCCTCTCTTCCCTCCTTCATTTCTCTTGTTTTTGTTGTTGTCCTTTGATACAGGGCCTCCTGTAGCCTAGGCTAGCCTGGTACCTGTTATGTAGCTGAGGATGGCCTCGAACTTCTGATTCTCCTGCTTTTGCCTTCTACATGCTGGAATGACAAGAACGTGCCACCGTACCCACCAAAACAGATTCCTCAGTGCTGACATTTTCCAGGCTTGTGTTCATGTGCTACTAATTGCATTGGGCTGTCCTCTTTAAGTAAAGATAATTTGACATGTTCAAACACTGCACTCCATAAAGAACCTCTCGAGTGATAAAAAGGTGTTAGACATTGGTCATCTAGGGATGACAGCTGTAAACAAGCACATCTTACTTTTTTAAAAATTTTTTTTATTTTATGTGAATTAGTGTTTTGCCTGCATGTATAACTGTGTAAGGGTGTCAGATCTTGGAATTACAGACAGTTGTTAGCTGCCATGTGGATGCTGGGAATCGAACCCAGTCAGTGCTCTTAACGACTGAGCTATCTCTCCAGCCCACATTTTACTTTATTTAAAAGACTGTTTGCTCTACCACTCCTGGGCACATCCCTAAAAACTCTGTATGCCCCTATTAAGAAAAGGAAATCAGGAAATTTACAGGAAGGAGAATGGATCAGTTGTTTATTCCTTAAAACAAAATAAAATGAAAGAAAACAATGGTTAATAATGCTGAAGAGATGGCTCAGTAGTTAAGAGTACTCACTGCTTTTCCAGAGGACCTGAGTTCAGTTCCCAGCATCCCTGTGATAGAGCACAACCTTCTGTGAGTCCAGTTCCGGGGGATCCAGCATCCTCTACTGGCCTCCATAGGCATTGTACTCATGTGGTGGAGATATAGGCAAGCTAAATTCGAAACACATACAAATCATAAATAATTTAAAATGGTGCTACATACCTTTAGTCCTAGCACTTTGGGGGCAGAGACAGGTGACTATCATCTGTGAGTTGATAAGCCACCCTGGTCTACATAACAAGTTCCAGACCAGTCCTGTGAGACCCTGTCTCAAAGAAAAAAACAAAAAAACCCAAAGAGTTAAATGGGGATTTGCATATAACTATTGCCCATTGCTTGCCCTGAGTGAAACAAATGTAAATGCATTTCTGAGAAGAAAGGTGGGATAGCTTGACGATCCCGGCAGAATGCTGTCAACCATAATTATTACCCTAAAATGTTCTCTGCAGTGAAAAGAAATAGGTTCTTTTGTCAATTGTTCTGGTTTCTGTTACCTGCAGTTTAGACACCTCTTTCAAGGATTTACAACCAAGCTCATAGACTACACTTCTAGCAAGTACTTATTTTCCAAAATGATTTTTAAGGTTTCTGCTCCTCTTGTGCTTTGTACCCCCTTGTAAAATTGTGTCGGTGCTGACTGCTGGCACTCTGCAGAAGCACAGCTTCTAGGAAAATAACCTGTGCGGGGTTTTTATTTTTCTGTTTATGAGTGCTCTGTCTTCATACATACCAGAAGGGAGCATTACATTCCACTACAGACGATTGTGAGCCACCCTGTGGTGACTGGGAATTGAACTCAGAACCTCTGGAAGAATGGTCAAGTGCTCTTAACTGTTGAGCCATCTCTCCAGCCCTCTATACAGTAGGAGCTAGGGCATCGCCCACAAGACAGACAGACTTAACCCTGAGCATGAACTCCAGGTGTGCCCTATTTAGGCTTTTAGAAGCTGCTGCTTCTTCAGCTTTCTGCTGCTTGAGTTTGACCAAAGGGTGAGTGTGTGTGAGTGACAACATTTTGGCACTGACTCCTTCACCTGTCACTTACCTTGCCCTCAGCCACCATATAAGATCAGACCAGACAAACTAGAACAAATTACATCACTTCACGATGATGAGAGACAAACCCTGAGCTGACTGACCAGGAAGGAAACTGTTCAGAGATGGGGGAGGGGAGGGAGATATTGTCAGAATTGAAATGAAATTATGTTGGACAGGGTGGTATCCACTCAATCTCAGAACAGGAAGCTGGAGGGACCTGAGCTTGAGGCCAGCCTGGGCTATACAATGAGACCATGTGTCAAAGCCAACAACAAAAATAGAGTCATTTGTGCCACCCAGTCTGAAAGTAACTGGGGGGTTATGGAAGAATGGTCTTATTTATGGTAACCTGAGACCACGGTCCTTCCAATGGAATTTCTTCTTAGTGGTATTATGTATTGTTTATCAGAAAAGATGACTCTCCGCAGAGTATATTTAATGGTCTGTCCTCTGACCTTGTCTCCTTTTAAATTCTCACAGTTTTAGGTCTTACTTACATGATTCTACCATTAAAGCTTGTCCTCTGCCATGGACTAGCTTACCACTGGTCCAGAGAAACTACAGACCAGGTTGGCTCATAGCTTTACTCACACACAGGGAAAGAATAAACCAGACACTTAAGCTGTTCTGGCAAAGACTGCTACCTCCTCACTCGGGCTCACAAGGTAACTAAAAGCAAGCAAGAAACCTGGCATCTGCGCCTCCATTTTGTGTCTGTCTCCTTTACTTCCCCAGAGATAACCTACAGGCCTTCATCTTCCTCTTGAGTCACCTTGGTTATCCCCTCTGGAGGTTTTCAGATTCACATCACACTGCAGCCTTCTTTGGGGTGGATGTGCTTCATTTCCTAGGGGGTGCGTGGGGTCATGTGATGGGGGTTGGTCTCCTCTGTGGTGGTGTTGAGATGATGGGACCTTTGTGGCGGGGGGCATTGTGGAACATATGAGATCATGGGGCTCTACCTTCCTGAGTGTATCAGTCTGTCTGGCAGGAGCAGGTCAGATACAGTAGGAGAGAACTATTTCTCACTAGAGTAGGTTCCTATAGAGACAATGACTGAACAGCAAGCCCACAGTGAACGTGGTAAATAGGGAAAAGCTTAAAAGCATTTCCACTAAACTCAGGAACATGACAAGGACATCTAGTCTCCCCTCTGGTTCAATGCAGGGCTTGAAGTCTTAACTAGAAAAGTAAGACAAATGAAGGGGATAAAAGAGATACAAATGGGAAAGACAGAAGTCAAAATAATCCTATTTACAGAGGATGTGACTCTAAACATGAGAGACTCTAAAGATGTCACCAGGAAACTCCTACAGCTCATAAACACATTCAGCAAAGCATTGGGCTACAAAATTGCCACCCAGATCTTCCCTATATACAAATGACAAACATATGGAGAAAGAAATCAGGAAAACAATACCATTCACAATAGCCTCAAAAACACTGGAATAAATGTAACCAACAAAGCAAAAGACTTGTTCAAAGAAAACTTTAAGAGCTGGCTATGGTGATACATGCCTTTAATCCTTTCACTCCTGAAATCTCAGACCAGCCTGTTCCACTCAGCAAGGTCCAAGGCTACAAAGGAAGACCTTTAAAAAAAAGAAAAGAAAAGAAAAAAAAAAGGAAAACTTTGAGACAGTGAAAAAAGAAATTAAAGAAGGTGCCAGAAGGTGGACAGGCCTCCTATACTCACAGATTGTTAAGATTAACATTATGAAATGGCCATCCCACGAATTTCAATCTGCAGATCCAACGCAATCTCCATCAAAATGCACATAGCTTGAAAAAGCCATCTTGGGGCTGGAGAGATGGCTCAGAGGTTAAGAGCACTGACTGTTCTTCCAGAGGTCCTGAGTTCAATTCCCAGCAAAACCACATGGTGGCTCACAACCATCTATGATGAGGTCTGGCGCCCTCTTCTGTAAAACTGTATGCATAATAAATAAATTAAAAAAAAAAAAAAAAAAAAGAAAAAGCCATCTTAAATTTCATGTGGAAATATAAAAGATCCAGTATAGCCAAAATAATCCCAAACATAAAACAAAACCAATCAACAAAAAGGTAAAACCGTGATGAAGGTGAGTAAAGCCTGAAATACATAGTAAATTCTAAGCTTGCCAGGGCATAGTGAGACCATCTCAAAAAAACAATAACAAAAACCCAGTTGCTGGAGGTATCACTGTTCCAGTTCTCAAGTTATACTACCAAGCCATAGGAATAAAAATGCCATGGTCCTGGCATAAAAACAGACACATTGGGCATGCCATGAATCTCAGCACTTAGAAAGCAGAGGCAGGTGAATTTTTATGAGTTCAAGTCCAGCCTAGTCTGCATAGTGAGTACCAGAATAGGCAGGGCTACATAAAGAGACCTTATCTTAAAACAAAAAACAAAAACCCAGACACAGTGATTAATGGAATATAATTGAGAATCTACATATAAGCCTATTTCTTTTTTTTAAGATTTATTTATTATGTATACAGTATACAGAAGAGGGTACCAGATGTCATCGTAGATGGTTGTGAGTCACCATGTAGTTGCTGGGAATTGAACTCAGGACCTCTGGAAGAACAGTCAGTGCTCTTAACCTCTGAGCCATCTCTCCAGCCCATATAAGCCAATTTCTACAGCCATCTTATTTTTGACACAGAAATACACAATGGAGGAAAAACCCAGCATCTTTAATAAATGTGTTGGACAACTCCTACTTAGAGGAATAGAGCTAGATCTTCATTCTTACACAAAACTCAACTCCAAATGGATCAAATACCTCAACATGAGGCCTGATAGTGAAGATCTAAACTGGAATTTCTTAAACTTTGGCACAGGAAAGGACTTTCTGAACATGTCCTTGGTAACAGGCACCAGAACCAGTGACTGATAGGGGACCTTATGAAATTACAGAGCTCTGGACAGCAAACGACACACTTAATTGACTGAAGGTGCAGCCCAAAGAATGGAAAAAAATCTTCAGCATGTACACATCTGACAGAGTTAATATCTAGAACATACAAAGAACTCAAAAGCCTAAACATCAAGGAAGCAAACCAGCCTAGGAAATTGAGGCATAAACAGAGTTCTCAGAAGATAAAGTACAAACAGCTGAGAAAGTTTTTTAAATGTTCAACATCCTTAGCCATCAGGGAAATGTGAATTAAAACTGCTTTGAAAGTTCATCTTACCCAAGTCAGAATGGGTAAGGTAAAAAAACAAAAATAAGGTGGGCAGGGGTGGAGCATGTTTCTAGTCCCAGGAGGCAGAAGCAGGTGGATGGATCTCTATGAGTTCAAGCAAGCCTGTTCTATGGAGCAAGTCCCAGGACAGCCATGGTTACACAGAGAAATCCTGTCTCAAAAACAAACTAACAAAATAGCAGTGGGCACATGCCATTAGTCCCAGCACTTGGGAGAAGAGGCAGGTGAAGCTCTGAGTCTGAGGCCAGCCTGGTCTACAAAGCAAGTTCTAGGGTAGCCAGGACTGTTAGATAGAAGACTCTGTCTCAAAACAAACAAACAAACAAAAACCAAAAACCAAAAAATGCTTGAGAGATGCTGTGAGCTGCTGCCGAGAGAGGAAGATGTAAAGGAACCCAGGTAAGCCATCAGCCATGTGGTGAGACACAGATGGACAGCAACAAGATGAGATTGAAGAGCTAGTTAGCAATAAGCCTGAGCCACAGATGGAACATGTAATAATGTAAGCATCTGAGTCATTTTGCGGGGCTAAGCAGCTGCTGACAGACCTGGACCTTGAGGCTAGGCTGGGCCAGAAACTCTTACTATAACTAAATAAAACAACACAAATGATAATAAATGTTCTTGTGAATATGGGGAAAGAAAAATGTTTATTTGATATTAGCATGAATGCAAACTAGTACAGTGACTGTGGAAATCAGCATGAAGGTTCCTAAAAATTCTTTTTTTAACATTAATTCATTAAGTTATATTAACATAGATATTATTTCATTTTGTCACCTTAGTCTCCATAAAATGAGTTGTTTTCTTTTTTTTTAATTTATAAAATAAAGTCTTTTTTTCCCCATGTATCCCCTTGCTCTCCCTCCCTTCCCTCTCCCAACCCCTCCCCTTCAGACTTCAGCTCCCCTCCTCTCCATCCCCCCCCAAAAGGACAAGAAGTCCCAAGGTGGATCAGCTCAGCATCCACTCCAGGCAAGTTCTAAATATTCTAGAAGTAGATTTTTTTACCTTATCATCCAGTTATACCACTCTCAGGCAAATTCCCCAAAGAATCTTTACTTCCTACAGTAGAAATACTTGTCCATTCATGCTCACTACTGCCTTAATCACAGCAGCCAGAAAATGGAAACAGCTTAGGGGTCCATCAGCTGATGAATGGATAGTGAAAATGTGGTACATTTACAGAATGTAATATTATTCAGTTGTTACGAAAAATAAAATGAAATTCATAGGCAAATGGGTGGAGCTTGAAACAATCTTTCTGAGAGAGGTAACCAGATCCAGAAAAACAAATGTGGCCTATTTTCTCTTATTTGAGGATGTTGGCTTTGAACCTTTACATATGTGTGCTTCATTTGGAAGACCCACAGAGATCAGAAAATTAGTAAGGGGCCAGGGGGATGGGTTCCAAAGAGAAGAGTTAGATTATACCATTAAAATGTAATGACGACAGGAAGGGTTAGTGGGGTAGGCTGGAAAGTCAAGGTAGAGGAGAAAATACAGGTAGGCATAACTTACACTAAAGATCTCCTGAAGAAGTTATATGGAAACCTATTACATCAGTGATATGTTAAATATTTAATAAAACCAGTAGGGAATATCAGAGGACAGAGCTACCTCTCCAGTGTTTTTGTTTTGTTTGTTTTTTTTGTTTGTTTGTTTTGTTTTTACTTTTGAAACAGGATTTTCTGTGTAACAGTCCTGGCTGTCTTGGAACTTGCTCTGTGGACCAAGCTGGCCTCAAACTCACAGAGATCCTCCTGCCTCTGCCTCCCAAGTTCTGAGACTAATGGTGTGTGCCACCACTACCTGGCTGGGAGCCTGGAACTCCTTCTGTAAACCAAGCTGGCCTCAAACTAAGATCTGCTGGGATTAAAGGCGTAGGTCACCAAGGTCGTCCTGTGTCAGTGTCTCCTGAAACCCCCCCCCAATTTGCCTCGACGCCTTGTGCTGGGATTAAAGATGTCCTGGATTGACTGTGAGTAGATCTCTTCTCTGATATTCCAGACTGGTTTTATTAAATATATAACATATCATCACAATCAACTTCCTAAAATATATACATACACACACACAGAGTTTAAGTGGATTTACCCTATAGTGGACAGACAATGCCCCTACTAGACACCACAGGCTAAAGCCTGGTGCCAGGAATGAGTTGTCTTTTTTGGAGCTGCTGGTCAGTGAGGTAACAATAGACCCTCAAACATTATAACCTATTGGCAATGCTCTTAGTTATCCTCTAGAACTTGATGGTAAACTCTGTTGATAAGGGCAACACACACTTGAGTCATAGAATATGGAAAAACAAAACTGGTACTGCCTTGGAAACTTTATCCCTACTGGCCAGCTTTCCTAGTGCTGGAAGGTGCTATGCATGATACCAGAGGAGAAAAGTAATCAGTCTTACCCAGCTATGAACCCTGTGAGCCTCAGTAACAACTTGCCTGGAAATATGTGCCCACATGTACAGCAGTGGCATGAATGTCATGGGATTAACCAGTCACTCTCTGCCTGGGTGTAAGGTCCACCCCACAAAAGGAAACCTACACGTAGCAGCATTAGCAGGGCTTGATGAGTTATAGTCCCTAAGGATTAACCGGCTACTATTGTTCTGCAAAAGGGACACAGTATTAAAACAATTCCTAATGACTTATCATTACGCCTACACATCAGAGCATCTCTCAACCATCTTCTGAGAAGCTTCTTTTTGCAGCTGATGGAGAGTAACACTAAGACACAGAATTTGCCCAAGTGCAGAGAATAAATAAGAATCTACAGAACGATCAGTCCCAAGAGAGATATCTTGCTTCCTTTTCTGTTGCTGTGATAAAACACATGCTGTGGCAGGAGTTCATGACTCTGGGAAGCAGCAAGCATGGTGTCAGGAACAGGATGCTGGGAGTTCACACAGTGAACCATAAGCAAGAAATGAGAAAGTGAATTAAATAGCTCACATCTTTAAACTCTCAAAGTCTGCCACTAGTGACATATTTCTACCAAGAGGACCACATGTCTAAGCACAATCACCCGGGTAATTCAATGTTAAAATGCAAGAGGCAGACACATCCTCATTCAAACCAATACACAGAAAGTGGTTGTTTAACTCTCCTCCTAAAATGCAGGGATCTTGGCAGAAGACAGAAAGATTGTCATAGACAGAGGCTGGGGATAGTTATAAGAAAACAGTGTTTTCTGGACACAAAAGGGCAGTTGTACATATGACTCCATGGTGGTTGTGACAGCATTCACAACATCTGTAAATGCTCAGAAAATATTCCGGTGTGAACAGGGGAGCTGGGCACCAAGTCTCATTCCTAGTGAGGAGTTATTGGCAATTTGGAGCGGCTGAGAGGGAGAGTCGGTCTAAGGATGTGGCCCCTGGTAGGGGAGCCATGTTTCAATGAAGGGCCACACACCCACTTATGTGGATAGCACAAATTGAACTCAATGGATTTTAAAAACTGATGACACAAAGTTGAGTGAGTTGAGAAGAGGGGGTAGATAGAGGAGGAATTGGAAGAGGGAACTGAATATGATTAAATATATTGTATGAAAGCCAGGCATGATAAAAATGCCTTTAATCCCAAGAGGCAGAGGCAGGTGGATCTCTGAGTTCAAAGTATCTTGGTCTATGTAATGACTTACAGGACAGCAGAGCCAGAAAACCAAATATATACATACACATACACAGACATATAAAGTACATAACCATATAAATGTTCTTTAGTTCCCTCTACAGTATACTGCCCAAAGAGCATCTGGCCTGTGCTTGAATGTTTTCCTAAATGGAGAGCTCACTGTATCTGACTTCTTTACAAAATCCTTCCTGGTATTCATAGGAAAATATCTACAATGAAATTCTCAAAGAACTCATAAAAATGGGAAGACAAAAAAAGTGAATATGATTGCTTTCTTTTCTTTGCATATAGTCACCATTGTGATGTCAACTGCCATGAGGTCCCATAGAGCCAAGCTGATGCTGCTACCAAGCTCTTTGACCTCCAGGACTACAAAATAAAGAAATGTCTTTAGGGGGCTGAAGCGTTGGCTTAGGTTAAAAGTGATTACTGCTCTTCCAGAGGACCTGAATTCGATTTCTAGGACCCTTGTCAGGCAACTCACAGATGCCTACAATGCTGACTCCAAGGGGGTTCTACACCCTCTTCTGGCCCCCATGAGTGCATTAGAGTTCTCTCTCTCTCTCTCTCTCTCTCTCTCTCTCACACACACACACACACACATACACACACACACACCCCAAATGTACATTTACACAAACACACAGAGGGTGTATATAAATATTAAAATATGCATTTAAAAAGAAATATCATTACAAATTGCCTGGCGTCAGGTTTTACTATAGCAAAAATAAATAAATAAAATAAAACCAGACTAAAAGACACTGTCTTAACAGGCTTTTCTTTTGTGCGCCAACCAGCTTCCAAATCATGACATAAAGACTTAAGTTTTGAATGCTTGACCTAGCTCAGGCTCATTTCTGGCTAGCTCTTTCCTTGGGGCTTTTTACTTTTTTTTTCTTTCTCTATAACCTTCTTTCCCTGCTTCCCGAGTCTAGCTGGCTGGCGTCTGCCTGGCTTCTAGCCCCAGGTGTGCACGCCCCTTGTTCTCCTGAGCCTAGATTTCTCCTCCCTGTCTGCCAGCCCCGCCTAGCCTTTCTCCTGCTCAGCTATTGGCCATTCAGCCCTTTATTAGACTAATCAGGTGCCTTAGGCAGGTAAGATGAAACAGATGGACCACATCTTTACATAGTTAAACACATCCTTACAATATTAAACAAAGCCAGCAGAAACAAACGTAACACACCTTTACACAGTTAAAGTAATATTTCACAAGTCTCCTTGCCCACCTGATTTTTCCCTTTGTTGTTTTTATTTTCTGTTTTTTACTTTTCTTTGAGACAGTCTCACTGTGTAGCTCTGGCTGGCCTGCAACTCACTATGGAGACCAGGCTAGCCTCAAACTCATAGAGATCTGCCTGTGTCTGCCTCCCAAGTGCTGGCATTAAAAGCATTCGTCTCCACTGCCCAGCTCTTTTTGTTATTTTTTTTTAAACTTTATTTATTTATTTGCCTTGAACTGGGAACTGAAACTACAAGCAGTTGTGAGCTGCCATGTGGATGCTGGGAATTGAACCCCAGTCCTCTGAAAGAGCAGTCAGGGCTCCTAACCACTGAGCCATCTCTCCAGCCCCCTCTTTTTGTTATTTTTAATAAGCATTTAACTCACCAGCAGACTTGTAACCCTAAATCTGTCTCAGCGACTTCATCCTAGATAACCTAAATCAGCAACTAACACCCAGTGTACCCGAGTGAACTCCACTGACAGCTGAGCCCTGTCATTGTGCGGAGATGAAATAGCCTTTCCTGCATCCCTCTCTATTTTCCCTGGAGCTAGACTTGTTTCATTTGTTTTGTTTGGATGTGCATATCCCAAACCCAAGCCTTCTGCGGTTGTCTACATTTCTTCCATCCACATCCTGTGCTCTGTCAAGTTCATATGATGAGGACTGTGGCCTCAGGCTGGTTTGTTAGCTGATGCCCTGGTCCTTGGTGGTCTGAGCAGGCTGGAAGCGGGACACATCCGATCTGACACCTGGACACTGAGAAAATTCCAGGCATGGCAAGAGCTGGGGAAAAGCATATCATTTGGAGGAAATAGTAAGACGAAGGGTTCCTGCCCTTCATGCCCTACTCCAAACCATCGACACTCACACTAGGCTAGGGAGCTGGGCGTGGGAGTGCGCAGCTGAAATCCTAGACTCAGGAGACTGAGCAGGCAGGTGAGTGGCCAGTTGAAGGCCAGCAAGATCCTTTCTTTTTTTTTTTTTTAAAAAAAACTTTATTTATTTATCTTGGTGTTTTGCCTGGAACTGGAACTACAGACAGTTGTTAGCTGCCATGTGGGTGCTGGGAGTCGAACCCGGGTCCTCTGGAAGAGCAGACGGTGCTTTTAACCGCTGAGCCATCTCTCCAGTCCCCAGCAAGATCCTTTCAAACTGCATCAACAACAATTAAACCAGGCTAAGGAAGACCCAAGCATCAGGAGCTGTGAGAATGGTAAGTTCCTGTCCCCAGAGCAATGGACGGAGAGGACACAGGGGCACAAGTGAGATCATCTCTGGGCGACATATATGGAGGAGACTAGGAAGCATTTCAAAAGTATGGGTTCATTGTTAGAATCTCCCAGGTGGAACCAGCGCTCTGATTTACAGCTGTAATAATATATTACACTTTCTCTTCTATGTTTTTTGCATTTGTCCTCGGATCCCTTGGTGGTGGTGGCGGCACCTAGGGAATGTTTCCTAACAGCACATGGTAATTCCTGTAGTGACCCCATCTTCCACCAGATGGCGGTGTTTGCCTGGTGTTGGGAAGACAAATCAGCATCTTTTAAAGATCAGGTGTGATGGCTCTTGCCCATAATCCCAGCACTCCAAGCCTGGGGTAGGAGGATTGTTTTGAGTTTGGGGCTAGCTCAAGTTATGTAGCAAAATACTTGTCTTAAAAAACAAAGATAGCCGTGAATGGGTGGCGCATGCCTGTAAGAGCCCAGCACTGAAAAGGCAGAGACAGGCAGCTCTCTGAGTTTGAGGCCAGTCTGGTCTACAAAGTGAGTTCTAGGACAGCCAGGGTTACACAGTAAAACCCTTCCTCAAAACAAACTAACAAGCTAAATAAAAAATCTGGTAAAAATTCCAAGGGCCCTAGCCTGATATCTCTCTCTCTCCTCTCTCTCTCTCTCTCTCTCTCTCTCTCTCTCTCTCTCTCTCTCTCTCTCTCTCTCTCTGTGTGTGTGTGTGTGTGTGTGTGTGTGTGTGTGAGTCTGTCTGTATGTCTGTCTGTCTGTCTCTCTCTCTCTCTCTCTCCTCCGTGTGTGTATCTGTCTCTGTCTCTCTCTGTGAAATCCTTTCAGACCATCAGCTGTGTGCTCAGATGCACATGACTTCCCATGGCTTCCCGAGAAGGGCCAGGGCAGACTAATCTCTGTTGTGTGACATTGGCAACCTCTTTCCTGAATTTCAGTTTCCTCCCTCAGGAACCAGGGGTTGGTGCCATACTGAGATTTCGCCAAGAAGATTGCAAGCAGCTTGTGTGTGGTAGTCACTGAAGTGTGGTAGCTGTTGTTAATCTGCCCACGGGAGCTAGGCTTTCCACACCCATACAACTCCCACAAGCCTCTGAGGTGCCTTCTTCTAGCTGAAGTAATGGTTGGGTGGTTGGGACATTAAGGGCATTTTTAGTCACCAGTGATTGCCTTTGAAGCCACGAAGGCTCTCACAAGCTAACACTATTCCTGAAAAAGCAAACAAACAAATTAACAGCAACAACAAAGGCTTCTATCCTGGCTCCAGCTCCGGGAGACATTCCTCTTTTGAAGAAAGATACCCTTTTTTGTTTCCCTGCTTTGCCGTGTTGATAAGTTGGTGACAGTTAGGTAGAAGGTGTTTGGAGTTCCAACCCCAGTGGAACAAAGCCCAGGCTGGGTTAAAGCAATTCCTGATTCTCTGGCCTTGCCTTCCTGAGGTGCTCCCAGCCTTTGTGGGCCCCAGTTCTGCTCCCTTTTGCTTCGGATGGGTTCTCCTGTACCCCAGGCTGGCTTTGAATCATCCATCTCCTGCCTCTTCTTCCTGAGTGCTAGGATTACAGATGTGCACCGCCATCCCTATTTCATGCGGTGACAGGGATCAAACCCAGATCTTTGCATGCAAAGGAACTAAAACCCAGCTCAGCCTTGCTTGCTCTTTCTTTGTCTCCCCCTGAGCCAAGGTTTCTCTGCAAGAGCCTTGGCTTTCCTGGAACTCACTTTGTAAGTCAGGCTGGCTTTGAACTCACAGATCCACTTGCCTCTGTCTCCCCAGTGCTGGGATTAAAAGTGTGCACCACCAAGCCCTGCTTGATTTTGCTTTTCTTGAGAAAGAATCTTACATGTAGTTCACTCTGGAGCCAAAATTTCTGGATTTTTCCTGCTTTAGATTTTTTGTGTGTGTGTGTGCTGGAACTGTAGGTTTAGATCCACATTTTAAAAAGTTATTAGTGCTTTTCAAAACTGAACACATGTGGGTCCACATATTCTTTTACTCATCTGTGAATTTGTTCTGTGTGTGGCTGTGTTAACCCAATGAAGAATGGGACACTGGCCACCCTGCCTCACCAGGATCCTTCTAGCTGGGCTTGGAGCAGACCAGTAATCTTATAGGGCAGTTGGAACAGCAGGATGAGGAGCTATTCAAGGACTTCCAACTGTGAAGCGTTGCCTCATGTGAGGGTGGGCTTTAGCTCTGTGGTGCACTACTCATTCACAGTACTTGGTCCTTTCTGTCCAATGCACCACCAAACAAAGAAGGAAATTATTCAGCAGAAATTTATCTTATGTTTTGAAGGCTGGAATCAGTACTAGTGGGCAGAAACGGAGGTGTTGGGCTGCCCCCTCCTGACGTTCTACAGGGGCCTCTGTTTTGAATCTTTTCTGGCTCCCATGGCAGAACTGTTCTGTGCTCCTGGTTTTGCCACTCGAGTCTCAGGGCACCTGTTCTGTCCCTTTTTTTTTTTTTTTTTTTTTTTGTCTTTCTCTGCCTTGTTCAGGCCAGTGTGGGTAGAGGACGTCCTGATCAACAAGCCTCAAGCAGTTCCACATCTCAGGGTCCTTTACCACATTCTGCACAGTGGCCACCTAAGACTCTAAAACCAGAATGTGAATGACTTGAGGAACATTTTTCTTCAGACTCTCTGAAGTGGGGAGCATAGGGACCTGGAAGGTGGATGTCCAGAGGAGGAGATGATGGACAGCCAAGCAGCCTCAGCTGAGAGCCATACATGGTCACGCTCACAGGTGACAGTTCATTGTTTACTCAGTGAGTGAACAGGATGTCAACAGATACCTAAGAACATACTGTCTGCTGTGGCTCCAAACCAGCTAACATCCTCAACAGAAATGCCAGTGTTTTTATAGATCTTGCCTTGCTTGAGGATGTGACCCAGAGTCTGAAGAGTAAGGCGAAGCTCTGCATCTGGCGTGCATCTCCCTGCTGGTTGCCAGCTTCTTTCTGCCAGGTCAGAAGCCTGGACATGCAGCTGATGCTTCCCTTCAGCGTTCTGGTTTCTCACAAAGGCCACACTGTCCTGGAAATAGGTGTGTCGGTGACCCTTTCTTCTTTCTGGTACTGCTGCGTTGACTTTGCCTGCACTCCCTCATGAACCTCAACATCAGTTTAGGATTTATTCATCTTCAAAGGCAAAATCCTGCTCACTAGCCAGGAAGTAGCAGGATCGGGGACTGGCCTTGGGTCAGCCTGCATGCAGAGCTGCCCGGATGTTCACAGCCATTTGGCCCCTGCAGCTTATTGTACTTTGGGAGAGTGGGCTCTGGTGTACAGAACTTGGTGCTCCTCTTGAACAGATCTCACCCAGTCTCCCAGGGCAATAGAATCACTAGCCCTTGAGGGGTGCCTGATGGGGATGTTCTATTTTCTCTCTGAGTTCTACTTGGTGCAGCCTCATCTAGCTGGAAGATGGCTCCCCCCCACCCTAGTTCACCAGCCAGTGCTTTGGGGTGAAGATGTTTCACTACTCCTCAGACAGCCCATCTCACTTGGTGTGGGGGGATGGGGGTTGGGATGGCTGTCCCTCCTGTCATCCTCTGTATACAGGCTCCCCACCACACCTCAGCAGGATCTGTGGTTCTGTTTCCAGGTTTTCACAACACCTGTTGTGCCCCTGGCTGGTCTACCAGACATCCTTCTAGATCTGTTTTTTTTTTGTCCTCAGATCTCAGTTGGCTCATCACCTCCTTGGAGAGAGACCTTCCGGGCTCACTTTCCCTTAAGACGGCACTAGGTTCCTTTTTATCATAGCGTTTGCCGTATCTGGAAAGGCTTGCAGTGTTTTTTGACTGTTTATTGGCTCCTATGTGGACATTGTTTCCTTGCTCCCAGCATGGGAGGAAACCGGAAGGCCTAAGATGTGGGGGCGGGGAGGGAGCGGTTTTTTTTTTTTTTTTTTTTTAACACTTTTATTTATTTATTTGCCTTGGTGTTTTGCCTGGAACTGGAACTACAGACAGTTGTTAGCTGCCACGTGGGTGCTGGGAATCGAACCTGGGTCCTCTGGAAGAGCAGAGGGTGCTCTTAACCGCTGAGCCATCTCTCCAGCCCCCGGGAAGGAGCGTGTTTAACAAGAAAGGGAAGAATGGGGCACTGGGGTGATTTGTGTGGGTCTTAGGGAGTGTGCTGCCTTGGGGAGGATGTTGGGCCAACCTTTGGACTCCCTGAGACTTGCAAAGGAAGTGAAGGGGCAGCCATTTCATCACTGGGCTTGGAGCGGGCTTATCCTGGGCCCAAGGCCAGTGTAAGAAGAGGTGACTGGTGAGCTTTGGCTCCCTGTCTGGAGTGGACTGTGTAGAGTGGTGTTTAGGGAAAAGGACGAGGGCAGCCTGACCCACTGGGGAGCATGGGCAGGTCTAGCCCCTTCTGCCTTCTGAGACAGCTGGTTCCCAAGATGCTTTTCTTGGCTCTAATCCGAGTCCCTGGCACATTTCTCAGGGGCTTATGATGATTCAGGGAGGGGGATAGACTCACCTGCCGCCATAACCTGGGTCCTCTTCCTTGTGTTAGAACCTTCGATCTCAGCCTCAGTCTGGCTACAGCCCCTGGTGCTGCCATGAACTATCTCTCTTTGTCTCTTTCCCCGTGGGCTGACCTTATTGGAGCTGCCTTGGAATATATTACTGCTGTTCCCTCTGACTTTGCAAAGTGCTCTCTTTCCACTGTGTTCCCAACCCTGCCAAGGCTCTCGCCAAAAGGGTCCGATATTTAGTCACGATATACCCTTATACAAGTGCACAGCGTGGCTCTAAGCCAGCTCTATGCTGCACATGCTGGTTTATGTCAAGTTAGCAAAAAACTAACTAGGAGCATGGGCTGCCCATTAAGTCATGGGGATCCAACGCCCTCTTCTGGCCTCTGTAGGAACTGCATATACATGGCGCATAGATACAGGAGCAGACAAAACTCCCATGTGCAAATTTTTGTTTTTTACTTTTTTTCAAGACAGGGTTTCTCTGTGTAGCCCTAGGCTGTCCTTGACCTCATTCTGTAAACAAGGCTAGCCTAACACTCAGTGGTTCACACCTGTCTCTGCCTTCCAAATGCTGGGATTAAAGGTGTGCACCACCGTAGCCCAGCTAAAACTTTTTTTTTTAATGAAAATAAGCAAAAACAAGGTGGGTGGCTTTGAGGTGGCTTCACATGCATCAAGACCTCTGGTTTTCACATTCATGGGCACACATATGTAAATACACTCTTATATATGAATGCACACACACACACACACACACACACGGATCAAAAGATACCTTTTCGATCTACAAATTAGTTTCCTCTGAGATTTTGTTATGTTAACATGATACTGGCCAAGATATATGCCTCAAAGAATTGAAAGTGAGTACTCAAATACTTATATACAAACTCTTATGCCTCACACTATCTTTAATATATTGATAACCAAAGCTCACGACCTCACTCATGCTGGACACATGCTCTACCCTGACCACACCAAGCCCCAGCCTCATTACTGGAGTAAATGTCTGCATATAGAACAACATTAGAAACCCATGGAACATGCACACAATGGAAGAATATTTATTCATCCATAAAAGGAATAAAACACTGACATGTCACAATATGACCATATGGTTTGCACCTGGAATGTCTGTTTCCCAGGAGCTTTTGTTTGGGGCACTTGGTCCCCAGCTGGTGGCAGTCCCAGAGGCCTAGTCAGCAGAAATGTGTCTCTGGAGTGGTTCTTGAAGGGTGCAGCCTGTGAACAGTCATCACATCCTTTAGACACCAGCACCCCACACCCACAAGCCAAAATCTTCCTTACATTTCTTCTGTCATCTATTTTGTTTCAGTTACAAGAAAAATAACCAACACAAAGAATAAGTCTCAACATTATGCTGAGAGGTCAAAAGCCATGTTAGTATATGGCGCCTCTTACATAAAGTACAGAGACTGGGTTGGCCTGCAGGGAATAAAACCTTGCTATTGGTGGCCAGGAGCATGGCAAAGAGATTGCTTCATAGGCACAGGGTTGTTTTGAAAATAGAGACATCAGCTGCAAAACATGATGAATGTAATAAATGCCACTGAATCATAGACTTCAAGTTTGTATTTATTTACGTGTGTGGGAGCTTTGCCTGAATGTATGTCTGTGTACCACATGTGTGTTCCTGGTGCCCTTGGGGCCAGAAGAGGATGTTGAATCCTCTAGGACTGAAGTTACAGACAGATATAAGATGCTATGAAGGTGCTGGGAAATGAACCCAGCGTCTCTGAAAGAGCAAGCAGCCAGTGGTCTTAGCCACTGAGCTAGCTTTCCACCCTGCAAATTCTACACTTTTAAATGGTCATATATTTTGTGAAAATTTTATAATCAACAACTATCCAATTAAGAATTCATATGTAGTTCATTTGAGGAACTCCTGCAGGTCAGCAAAAATGAGGTGCGAAGCCTGTCAGGAAAATTAGTATGAGGTATGAATGAGTTCAGAGGATTGAAATATAGACAAGGATACACTGGAGCTAATTCATAGGGAGAAGCTTGGGCTCAAAGCCATATTTGCTTTTCTCCATCTTGGGAGGAGCTGATGGGCAAAATGGTCATCATCTGTGACTAACATGGCTGCACTTTCTCTTAGGAAGGAAGGCAAGTGTCCCAGAGTCTCAGTAGTGTCAGACAGGTGTTTACAGAAGGACCATGACAGCTCATTAGGAGTCTCTGGTGTGAGCTCAATGGTGTGAGCTCAATTATTCCATGTGTTGTGTATGTATTCTAACCAGGGCCTCAGGGCAGGGAGAGTGAGAGCGAGGGAGAGGGAGAGAGAGAGGGAGGGAGGAGAGAGAGAGAGAGAGAGAGAGAGAGAGAGAGAGAGAGAGAGGAAGAGAGAGGGGGAGCGAGGAAGGGGGAGAGAGAGAGAGAGAGTTCAGGATGTGAGATCTCTGCTCTGGGCCCGTGGAGAGGAGCTGTCCTGGATGGATGATGGAGCCTGAGGAGAAAGCTTCCCTAAGAAGGTACAACAGGGCAAAGTCGAGGTCAATGTAAGCTTTCCAGAGCCACTTGTCTGTCCCTGCCAGCCTCTAGCACAGTCCTGGAGCAATTGTGGGTTTATTGTCACTCGTGTGGAATGTACTGAAAACCCAAACTTGAACTTCAGAAAGTTAGTCCTCAGACCACGGGCACCATCAATGCCTTGGGCAGCCTCCCCAGGAAGCGGGGAAGTTCCTCTTGCTTGTACCATGGGCCCTGTACTGGGTTCCTGGGATTTTCCTCTCATTGGGCTTCTCCCACTGGCCCAGGTACCACTCTTGAGTGCTGCTGACTCTTCAGAGGGAGGGTTTCCTGAGGCCCCTCACAAATGGTCACATTTCAGGCAGTTCTGGGGAACAGGATTGTGGAACCCCTGCTCTTTCTTCTGGGAGTCAGGGGTAAATCTCAGTCCACCAGGCCACTGCTATTGATTTGGTCTCTAGCTGGAGCTCAGAGAGAAGACAGAGCTGACCATACCTGTGTGCAGAAGGATGACTTCAGGTTGTCTGAAACAGAAGGATTTCAACAATTCCTATCTTGTAGCTGGGGAGGGAGATCCCAAGATAGTTAGGCTAAGGCCACACAGTGCGTGTCATCCTTGATTTGATTTCAAACCCCCTTCTATCTGGATGGAAACTATCACAACTATGCAGCAGGCTTTTCTCTCTCTCTTTCTTTCTTTCTTTTTCTTTCTTTCTTTCTTTCTGCCCACCAACCAGCTTCTAAATCACGGCAGGAGATTGACTAGCTATAAATACTCATCCTTATACTTGTTTCTTGCTAGCTCTTATGACGTCACCTGTTTCTCTTCATCTATGTCTTACCTTGGGGTTTTTGCCTTTCCTTCCTTCTGTATGTCCTACTCTGTCTAGCTGGCTGGTGGCCCCCGCATCTCTCTCTCTTTTCTCCCTCATTTTTGTTCCTTCTCCCTTCCTAGCTTTCTCCTCGTACTTATTCTCTCTGCCTGCCAACCCTGCCTATCCCTCCACTGACCAGCTATTGGCTGTTCAGTTTTTTTTATTAGACCAATCAGGTGCCTTAGGCAGGCAAGGTGAAACAGCAACACATCTTTACATAGTTAAACAAATGCAGCAGAAACAAATGTAACACATGTTTATACGGTTAAAATAATGTCCCACAGCACAAACTCCTTTGAGAAGGGGCTTTTGTACAAGTGTAAACCCAGTAAATGAGTAAGGCTAGAAGATGGAGCCTGGCATGAGGCTCTGTTTTTAGAATTCCAGTGTGTATTTCTACCTTCTCTCCTGCAACAAACCCTGGTACCCTAAACATTGCTACCCGTGACCTTGAAGATGCCCCCTTCCAAGCTCTGTTAGCCCATCCTGTGTTGCCTTGGATAACATGAAAAGCCACGAGCCTGAATTGGTACAAGTGGTCTGGTGGCTTCTATGACAGAACAGCTGGGATCTCCCTGCTGTCCTTAGCAAGTCTGAGGGCACTGGGCAGTCTCATGTCCTCTGTCCTTGCACTTGAGAAAGGAGAGTAAGCAAATGCTAAAATGGGTGATTCTGTCCTTTGTATGGAATTGGCCATGGAGACATCCTTCTTTGCCAGACTCTTTGGTGCCAACCCAGAACCAAAGTTAAGATTGGCAAAGGGCTTTTGTGGGTGACACTGACAGGGCCCCAGGGGGATTACAGAAAATGGCTGCCCTGTAATACCAATGGGAAGACCAAGGGCCCGATCAGCACATGGCTGGGAAATTCCTGCTGGGCACCTGTTTTAGTTCTTTGGGAAACTCTGTCTAAAGGCTCTATGGTTCCTGTCAGTGGTCATAGCCCCAGCCCTGGCCAACATGACCACCAAGGCTATCTTCAGAGGGGACATTCCCACTACCCAGGAGCAGAGACAGCCAAGGACTTTGAAGACAAAGGATGTGGCCATGGTGAACGAATCTTCCAGATACTCGAGAGTTCCTCAGCTCCTTGAGCAGCTTGGCAAAGGGGAGCTCCTAGTAGAGTGAGGAACCCCAGAAACCTCCCTAATTTGTCTTGTCAGCACCAGAGATACATCTCTGTTCAGGTTCCCAGGAGGCTCCCAGGCCATGACGCCTTACTAGGACCCTAAGACCCTAAAAGTGAGCCAGGTACCTGTTGGGACAGAAGCCTCAACCCCACCAAGGAAGCACCTTTTCATTTCATTTCGTTTTAGATACTTTTCCTAGTTAAAAAAAAAAAAGAAAGAAAGACACTCAGTGAGACAGATGTAGCAGTGTGTGAACATGCCATTTTGTTTGAAGATGCAGACTTGTGTGCATGTGAGTGTGAGGGTCCAGCATGAGTGTGTGTGAATATGTATGAGTGTGAGCGGGTACACGTAAATGAGTATGAGTGTGTGTGAGTGCATATACGCCTGAGTGTATGAGTGGGGGCATGTGACTAGGTTCACAAGTGATGTGAGTGTGTATATGTGAATGGGTACATCCCTGAGTGTGAGCGGTCCACAGGAGTGTCTCCCCTCAGCTTCCTGAGGGTGCTTACAAGGATTCACTCTTGAGCTGTCACAGTCCAGCATTCCTGAGAATCTGGCAACCTTCCACGTACCCAGAGGCTCTTCCAGCAGCCAATACACTGGGCTTCTGTTTCCATGGTGCAGAGGAGGAGACCCAGGTTCAGAGAGGTGAGGTCACTTGCTCATGGGCCTATAGGTAGCTGAAACCTAGGTGAAGTTCCAGCCTTGTCTGAGGCCTGGAGAACTGCACCTTGTCATAGTCACAGGGCCAGCTATGAATGTAGATTCCTTGCAACCATGCCCCCACACATCCTGATGCGCAGGGCATCACCAAAGGTTCAGAGGACACACAAGTTGGGTGGCCAGCTCGGCTAAGGAAAACCTGGCTCTACACATGACTAGAAGGCAATAGAAAAGGGGTGGGAGCCTTGGAGGTGAACCTCCTGTTGCCTCGGAGAACTGGCAACGGACCTTCTACTCAGGGGTGCTGTCATGAATGAGGCAGCTTGGCATAACTCAGAGCTGGCACTTTCCTGGCCGAGAGAGTCTTATAAGGAAACCACAGGGCATATGACTCTGGCAGCTGCGTTTAAACACCAGCACTCACTGGGCCTTCAAAGGCCTTTTTCAGACATTCCAGCCCTCTCATCTCCTTTCAAGGGAGCTCCCTTAGTTACAAATGGAAATTCTGCAGCGCCTGCCCCTGCTGCTGCTGCAGTGCTGAACACTGTGTACCTACCAGGGAATGCCTTTCATTACCCCTGGAAATGCCTTTGAAATTACATTTTAAGTTTATCTGTTGTATGTATGAGTACAAGTATGTTCGGTGTGTGCCCACTCAGAACATGAAGGTCAAAGATCAACTTGAGGGGGGTCAGTTCTTCTTTGTGGATCTCTGAGATCAAATTCAGGTGGTCAGGCTTGGTAGCAAGTGCTTTTTCCTGCTGAGCCACCTTGTCAGCTGACATCTGGAAATATTTCAGCAGTAATCTATGTAAGATAAGAACTGTTCTTTTATGAATAAAGCCACTATTGTAACTACTGGGAAAGTGCTGATTTTGCAAATGCTTTCTTTGCATCTTTCTTTCTTTTTAAGGCTGCTGATATGATGGATTATATAAATTGATGTTTGAGTGTTGAACTAGGCTGTTTTGCATGCTAGGATAGATTCCCCCAGAGCCTTAGATGTATAGTTATTTTTTTCTATTGGATTTGATAATATTTTGTTAAGGATTTTTGTATACATGCTCATGAGAGAAATCAATTTGAATTTTTGCCTCTTGTTCAGGTTTGGTTTAGGCACTGGGTAACACAAGGCCCCTGGAATGTGTTAGGATGTAGCTACTCCCTATGCTTTTGTTTTCTATAGGGGATTATAGAAAATGGATATGGTTTTCTCAGTATTTCACAGATCTCACAGTGGGCCTGAGGCTTAGAAAGTTATTAGTGATTGAATGATCCTCTTTAACAGGTAGATGCTTAATCAGATTACCCACTTCTTGTGTTTTTCAAAGAATAAATCCAACCACTTCTTAGCTTTTTTGGCTAAAATTAAGGACTTAATCTATTGTATTCCGGGTAACACGTTTGTGGACAGTTGTGCACAGTGTTCATTCTCTATCTCTTTGGTGTTCATGGGATCTGCAGTGCATCATGTGCATCATGTTATCTGTAATTAGCATGGTTATCTATAGTTAGGAATGTATTAATTTTGTTGATTTTCCCCTAAAGGAATCTGCTTTGGATTTTATTTTCTGTGCTCAATTTTATTGTGTGATGTGGTGTGTGTGTGGTATGGTGTGTGTGTGGTATGGTGTATGTATGTGTGTGTGGTGTCTGGTGTGGTATGGTGTGTGGTGTGGTGTATATGTGTTGTGTTGTGTGGTGTGGTGTGGTGTGTGTGTGGTGTGGTATGGTGTGGTGTTTTTGGTATGATGTGATGTGTG
>PVIH01021722.1:0-28980 GCA_004025045.1 Sigmodon hispidus | reverse complement strand
GCAAATCAAAACAACTTTGAGATACCACCTAATACCTGTTAGATTGGCTAAGATAAAAGGCACAGATGACAGCCTATGTTGGAGAGGATGCGGAGCAAGGGTAACACTCCTCCATTGTTGGTGGGAGTGTAAGCTTGTTCAGCCACTTTGAAATGCAATATGGAAGTTTCTCAGAAAATTGAGAATCAATCTCCCCAAGAACCCAGCAATACCACTTCTGGGTGTATACCCTAAAGAGGCACATTCACATACTAAAGGTATTAGTTCAACTATGTTCATAGCAGCATTATTTGTAATAGCAAGAACCTGGAAACAACCTAGATGTCCCTCAACTGAAGAATGGATTAACAAACTGTGGTACATCTACACAATGGAATACTACTCAGCAGTAAGAAAAAATGATATCCGAAAATTCGCAGGCAAATGGATGGATTTGGAGAATATCCTCCTGAGTTAGGTATCACAATCTCAGAGAGATAAGCAGGGAATGTACTCACTCACTAGTGGTCTCTAAACAAACAAGCAAGAAAAAAAGCCAAACATGCCCAAGCGGCAAACCACAACTACTCAACAGCTAGGGATCAGAAACACCCTGGACTGACCCTTCAAACCCCACTCCAACTATAGGAATACCAGACTCACTCTTGAGGGAGGGGGGTCAAAACTGGATTTGGCCAGGAGTGGAGACTGATCCAAGCATTGTTGGGTCAGTGGGACCATAGAACTGTCTGCTCCCTGCCCAAGGAAGGGATGGGGAGTTGCAGAGAAGAAAAATGTCAAGATGTAGTGGGAGGGGGAAGGGACCTTGAATAAGGATATACAGGGATGGGAAAAAAACATTTTCAGAGGGAAAGCTGAACACATAGTAAATATATGTGTAGCAATCTCATTTGCATTACCACCCTTGATAAGCCATGCTTATGAATTCTTATCCTCTTCATAGTTATTGTTAACTTTTCCTCATTTTAAATTCATGTTACTGTTTTTTTGTTAAATACAAAATAAAGAAGAAAAAAAAAAGCAAAAAAACAAAAAAACAAACCAAAAACAAAAACAAAAAAGGAACAATTTAGGTTCATAGCAAACAGGCAGAAGGTATAGAGTGCAACTCTGTGTCTCCTGAGTACTCACAGGCCTCTCCAACTATCAGCAGCCACCAGCATAGTCCATGTATGACAACCACACACACACAGACACACACACACAGACACACACACACAGACACACACACACAGACACACACATGCATGCACACGCACACACACACTCACACATACACACACACACACACACACACACACACACACACGCCTGTGGGAAATGGAGTAGGGTGAGGTGCGATGGTGTGCATAGTTCAAAGGACCTGCTTGTCCTCTGGTTTTGAATCACCTTGTTCTCTTCTGAGCTCTCTGAAAATGCTCTTCTAAAGTAACCACAGCCTTCTTTTCTTTGGAATAAAGAGAAGGTTGAAATCTGCTTTATTAATCCAAAGGCTATAGGCATCCCTAGGCTTTTTATACTTTACAGACAAAACTGCAACAAATCAAAATATACATTTGTGGGTTTTTTAAAAATGCTTATTTATTTATTATGTATAGAGTACAGTGTACAGAAGAGGGTACCAGATGTCATCACAGATGTTAGTGAGCCATCATTTGGTTGCTGGGAATTGAACTCAGGACCTCTGGAAGAACAGCCAGTGCTCTTAACCTCTGAGCCACATGTCCAGCCCCCATTTGTGGGTTTTCTTTGTGTATTTTTAGAAGGAGATCATGTGGTAAACCCCAGACACTAAAAAAATGTCTAAAGGGGGAAGGTGTCATTTTATTAGGTGTCAGTATAACAGTTCCCCTATGCATGTCCACCATTTGAGGTAAGACAATTTCCCCAAAGCCTCTCAATAGGAAGATAAAAGCCTCAAATTTTAAGAAAAAAAGAAAAACAAACAAACAAGGCACAACCCCCCTGCCAGAGAATTCCAGTGTCCTTCTTTTGCATTAGTCAATATTGAATATAAATAGAGCCCATGGCAGCCCTCCCCGAGCAGGGCAGAAAGGGAAGGGTTTATTGCCTATCCTGGGACTCTGGGGCTATTCTGCCCAGGCTGGGGTCAGACCCTTCACACAGGGTTGTAGCTCCCATTGTAGCTGAAGGGAGGAGACACCAGGCAGCTTCTGTCCTCAGGGATCCAGCGCTGGACATAGTTGAGGCTTTTGTTCTGGGGCCACACTATCACAGTGTCTCTAGATGCCAGGGACGGGTCCTCTGTGAAGAAGTTGAAGGGTCGGATCAAGAAGCCCACGGAGTTCCCAGGTGTGGCTGTGTTGGGGACATCCTCTGAGTGGGGAATGTGCAGAAATCCTACTGTGACCCAGGCCACCAAATCCTATGAGAAAAACAAAGGGTTCAGTGACAAGACAGTGCTGAGTGCTAGCCATTTGAGGGTAGTTTGGCTTGTGTCTTGAAAGATGTCTCTACAAACTTCCTGAGATGCTCTCCTTCCCCTTAGAGAGGTGGATGGGTCTATCATGACCCATGGACTAGAAAACTCATCGCCAAGGACCACAGATGAGTGGAGTGGGGAGGGGTTGCTACCTCCTCTTCAATGTTCTCATTGTTCCTGAGGAACTCCTCGAAGACCACGGGGGGATTCCAGGGGTTGTTCTGGTTGTAGAGGCTGCTGCTATCACGCTCAGACTCCCGATACTTTGTCACAGCCAGCGGGTACCTGAAGCAAAGAGAAATCAAGCAGCTCTGGGCACTAAGGCTTTGAGCCCTTTCAGGGAGTGCCTTCAGGGGCAAAGATGGAGAAGTGTTTGCTTCTACAGAATGATGATCACCTCCTGGGAGTCTTCAAGAATGTCTGTCAGCAAGCAAGTGCCAGGAGGCCTGTGAGCACCTCCCCGCTCCCATCCTCAAGTGCAGGAGAATGCATACCCACAAGTACACACAGACTCAGAGTCAGGAGAACAGAAGCAGCATCAGCCACACACAGTCACTTAACCGAGCTCCTGGTGCTCCCTGGGTCTCCTTACCTGGCCCAAGTGACAGCCCGCTCTTCCTGCCAGCCTGGTGGCAACACCTGCTCAGCCATAGAGTGGATCTGCAGGCGGTAGCTGCGGCTGTGTCCCCAGCAGTTCTTTTGGGGGCTGCTGAAGAGCAGATACTTGGGCAGAGTCTGTCCAAAGCGGAATGCAGCCTGGCGCTCTTGGGAGTACTGAGTCTGCTTGAGTGTGGGCTGAACCAGGGAATGGCTTGGACTCCAGGGATTGGTGATGTTTTCTAACTTTGTCGTTAGTGTCTGGAAGCTGTTCTTGGTGCCTGGGGTCATGAGAGGAGACAGGGTGAGATCAAATATTGGAAAAGAAACCTCGTTATCTATAAGATGCACATTTCAGACTACACCAATAGCCAGCAGGGAAGAAGTTGCAGAGCTGAAAGAGGGATTGGCCCAGTGGTGGGCACCAAGCTGGGCATTGACAAAGAAAATGGAGCCAGAGGAGTTAGAGATCAGTTCACAGGTCAGTTATGGCATGTGGTCCATGCACATGATACCTTGCAGATCTCCAGGGAGCTGTTCCTTCAGAACGGTTTCTGTACTGTAAACCCCGGCACAGAGGCAGCCATATTTGTACAGCCATATTTGTCAGTAAACTATAGGTCAAAAGTCAAGTGGGGCCAAATAGGTAGAAGCCATCTATTTGGTCTTGGTGGCATCGCTTTGCTCCCAAATCTGATATCAAATGTCATATCCCTGACACTTTTCTGTATAGACATCATCTATCCAAAAAACACAGTGAGCAGCCCCAGATGGCACTGACCCCATATCAAGGTACTAGGCTTCACAGTCTGTTATCCACCCAGACTCTTACCCCTTCCTCATTCCATGTATGCCAACCTACTCAGCCCAAGGCAAGGACCGATGTGCACCCCACATACTGGGTAACCCTGGGACAATGTTCACTGCCTTCATTTGTCAGGGACACATGCTACTTTATATTGCTAGGAAGCAGACAGAAAGAATAACCCTGATTTGACTCAGAGTCTCAACCCATCCCCTGTGGAGTGAATCTATCAATGAGAAGCAGCTGAGTGACAGAGAGAACCTGGTCCTGAGTTGTACCTGCCACATCCAGGTCAACACGGTAATGCACAAGGTGGGTGTGGATGTTGCCAAGCAGATGAGTCTGTAGACGAGTGCCATGGCGCAGTCCCTCAGGGGTATAGAAGGTCGCATGGACATAACCAGTGGCATGCATCTTGGACTCCATTACACCGTTAGGATAGAAGATGAAATCCCAGATATAATCATAATTGTAGACTGTTGATGTTGTTCGAAGCACCAGCACATACCCCTTCAAACCCCCATAGAAGTTGAAGCTGCCTTGAAAGTTTGAGTTAAAGTGGCGCCTAAGGGGCACCCCTGTGGGCATCTCAAAGAGGCAGAGAGCACGTGGATAATGGACAGGGCCATCACTGTTATAATAGTGGAAGGCATCCAGGAAAGTAGCAGTCTCAGGACAGTCGATGCCGGGGGCCAACTCATGAGTGACACTGCCCAGGCCCCAGCCAACATCGATGTATTTAGTTTGCATGCCTGCGGGTGTGTGTCCTCCATACAGTGCCACTGCTTCTTGCACACTGACCTCATATGCAATACGCTCACCTCCAAAGAGCACATTAAAGATCTGTAGGCCAGAAGAAGATCTTAGCCTGTAAGAGAAACTCCAGCCTCCATAGAGCACAGTGTGGCCCTCCAGCTTGTATCTGGGGCCATTGGGCTGTACAACGTGGGGGCCAGCAACAGTAATAGGTGTGGGGAACTCCCCTCGGAGCTTGTAGGAAGAGAAGAGTGGGGGCTGTTCTGTGCCATTAGGCAGCGGGTCCTCCAGGACTACCGTGTCCACTTTTCCATCTGCATATTTCTGAGCCAGTTCCTCTGGGCTGTTGTAGAACTTGCCATTATACCAGACCTGCTCCACTCTCCAGTCCTGGACATCTGTGCTCTCATGATCCACAAGGATCTCCAGACCTGTGGGGTGTAGAAAGTAGCCTTCCACATAGCGCTGCATGATAAGCCAGCTTCTACGCTGACCAGACTCCACACCTCGGGGGGCCACATCTGTAAAAGTTAAGCACCGGCTATCACAGTCCAGGAATGAGAAGCCAGTGGTGTCAAGGAAAAACTGGTGTAGAGGTGTGGTGGCTCTCTTCAGCATGTGGTAGAGAAGGTCATACTCTACTGTTGAGATGGGTCTGGAGGACCAGGACGGATGGTGCCCTGGCCTGGGGGACAGTTCTCGAATGTAATGTGGCAATGGCAGAGGCCCCACAGCAAACTCAGTGACATTGGGGTGCTCCTGGGCACCGAAGAAGATGATGGCCCTAGCTTCCCGGATAGGGCTTTTTCCTCCTTCATCCAGAAATTTCAGCACATGTTTTTTTTTGGGCAGTAACATCTCAATGAGAAACACTGAGTTCTTGGCCAAACTCATATTCTTGGATGTCTGGAGCCCCAGCTCTGTCCTGTTCATCAGGAAGCTGTGCACAGCCTTTATCTCCTGGCTGCTCAGGTCTGCAAATACCCTAGCTTTGTGATGAGGAGTCCTCCCAGCACCTTCTGTGCCTGACATCTGTAGAACCAATATGACAGCTCCCCAGGTGAAGGTCAGACTCATTTTTGCTAGCCTCATGGCTCTAGAACACAGTAGAATGGAGGAGAAGACTTGAGTATTACCCTAAATCCACTGTGCACCTAACAGCACCTCATTCCTTAGCCCTGGCACTTCCTACTGCTGTCCAGTCCTCCGCATGCACACACTGATTTCTCCTCCCTGCCGTTTGTCTTTTATAATTGCAGGGACTTTCTTGTCTACACACATTCTCATGTTTGGTTCTCTCTGCCAGTTTATTTCAAAGGAGGAGGAAAATGAGTCACAGCAGCCCAGGAACTGAATCTCAAACATCACAAAAGCTTGTGTCCTGGTACAACAGAGGATTATATGCATTGCAAAACAACTGCCTTACATAAAACTGTGTGTGTGTGTACTTTGTGTATTCACGCATGTGTAGGGGAAAAGTCAATTCCAAATGTCTTTTCTCCCTTCATTCGCCAATATATTTTTAGCAAGGCAAATTCCCCAGCTTTCACCTGCAAATCAATCCCTGATGTCACTAAGCTCATCACCTAGCAAGCTGTAAGAATCCCCTGTCTCCTCTGCCTCCCTGACATTGGGATCACAAGCAGGTGCCATCACTCCTGGAATTTCATGTGTGTGATGGGATCAAACCCAGATCCCTGCACTCGAGGGGCAAGTTCTATTATCTGAGTCATCTCCCCAACAGTAAGCCCCATTTAGGGTCCACTTTTTTGAAAACCAGCATAGATATTCAAAGTGGAGGCTCTTGGGTTTGTGTTGGGTTCAAGTCCTGGGCAAATGACATCATAAGAACAACTTGTATGGTCTTGGCCATATTACTTAAATTCTCTATAGTCTCAACTATAAAATGAAAATGATAGTAACATCATACTCTACTCTATGCTTGTTCAAAAAAGCAGATCAGATGTTAAGTAATGAGTTAGGAATAATACTGTCCTTCCAGGAACGCCTGGAGCTCTAGCTGAACCGTTTATTTAAACTGACCCTGAAGATGCAGCCTGGACCACAGCACACTATGGGTGTTGAGCATTGCAGACTATGCAGGGAGCATAGGAACAGCCCTGTCCACTTCATCTGGCCCCCTCACTGTAGATAAGGGATAGAGGTGGGACCTTCCTCTTCCTTTTTTGTGGAGGGCATAGTGAGGATCTTTATCCTGCCCAGCCACCAGGAAAATACTGTGTATGTCAGCAGGGCAGGGTCTATGGGATGCTAGCAGTCTTAAGTGTCTACCTCTCTGAACTCCTTTGTACCTGGAGTGAGGCTCTGTCAGGCCCTGCTACATTCAGAGTTAGTTCCCTGAAGACCTCTGCCCCTGCACACATGTTGGATTCTGTCATTGTCACGAGCTCTGATTTCCCAGATTCTAACCTGACCTCAATGCTGCTGGGCCTCAGTGAGAAGTCCCTCCCAGGGACATTTCTCAAAAGAAGAGCTGTTTTATGTCTGTCACTGATAGCTGATGACTCAGGCAGAATGTGGTGTCCTATCTAGACATTCCACGGGCCTTCTAACTAGACTGTTCAATCCTAGATTTGAACAGCAACCTTAGACAGGAAGTGTAGAGCATTGCCCCATGTCTTCTGTCACTTCCCCCAGCCTCCTCTTCTATCAGCATCAGCCAGAACTTCCATGTGTAACAACCGAGCCACAGGGATGGACACCCCATTAATACCCAGAGCAGATGTTGCATCCAGAGGATGCTGATGTGTAATAACAGGCACCTGCCACCACATTGTCTGGTAATAGTCTCACTGCCCCCTGCCCAGATTCTCCAAGCCCCCCATATTTCTCCCTCCCTACAGTCTACCCTCTACCAACCACTGATCTGTTACTATCTTTCTGGAAGTTGGAGCTGAAGTCTTAATGTGGGCATTATGCATTCCTAGCGCTGCCATGCCCTTTCTGGCTGCCCTCCCTCTTTAGAATTTCTTATCTCCAAATGCGTTCTTTGCTTTATCTAGTAGGAAGGAGATGCAGAAGCCGTTAAGAAGTCATATGGGCAGTGTGGGGGAGGGACCTGCCGCAGAGCCATAGTGAGAAAGGAAATCTTGGCTGCCACTGACCCTTCTAGATTCAAATGGGAGGAATGCCAGCCCCCTGAAAGTCACCCCCATACAGGACCCTCCTCTCTCTCCCAAGAGCTGTCTGCATTGGCCTTATGCAGCCCGTTCTGGGCTCTCCAACTTTCTGGATCTTATCCCTCTGTCTTCCTGTCCCCTCCCCTTACACTGTGCCTTGTCACCTGGCTCTTGCCCCTTCCCTACTGACCTGTTTGGTGTCCCATCAGAACCCACCTGTTTGCTCTGCTCTGTCACTCCCCAGTTCTCAGACTTTGTTCCTGGCCACTGACCCCAGAAGCCTTCTTGAAGATATTGGACCCCGCCCCACAGGGAGGGACAGGGTGAAGTATGGGTCATTCTAGCTGGGGACCTATAACCATGGGGTTCCTTCCTGGGAGGCTGCTGGAGTGATGTTGGGCACAGTACAGTGTCCTCGGGTGGATTTCAGGCGATTTCCTCTTTCACAGTGTTACCTTCAGCAAGAATTGTCTTTAACTTTCTCTGCTACAAGCTGTGTAATGCCTTAACGTGTCAACACATTTCATATTCAGATATTAGAATAAAAGCTATGGGGAAATTTACCAGCCAGTTCTCTTTTCAGCTTTATTATTTATTTACTTATGGATATGTACATATATGATATTTAATAAATATCCAAAAAATTTAAATACATTTTAAATTAAAATAGTTACATTGTTTTGTCTTCTCTTTTTTCCCTATAAGTATCATCCAGGTGTCCTCCCTTCAAACCATCTCATTCCCCCAGCTCTCACACTGATAGTCTCTGTTTTGTTGGTTATCACTGTTACATATATCCATACTTATGTGTATATTTGTGTATGGCATCTATTCACAAATAAATAAAAGAACCCGTGGATTCCAACTTTATTGTTTGTGTATATGGTTTCAGGGCTGGCCATATTGTACTGGATCACCTCACCCAGACATTTATTAGTTGCCTCTAGTTCTTTGTTTAGGGATGGACTCTGTGAAAATTTCCCCTTCCACATTAGCATGTCTATTAATATCGCCATTGTTCTGGCCCTGTTTGTGCAGCCATTTCTAGGAATGACTGTTTCACAACAGGCTTCCTGGCTCGCAGAATCTTTCTGTCCTCTCTTTCATAATGTTCTCTGAGCTGTAAGCTGCAGTAGCTGTGATGTTGGTGTGTCTATTGGGACTGGTCTCCCACAATTTATCCATTTCTGCATTGGGTCCAGTTGTGGCTTCCTCTGATGGTTTCCATTTGCCCTAAGGAGAAGCTTCCCAAAAGCAACAAGCCAGGGCTGATGAAGAAAATTGCCAGCAGGGGGAAAAAATAGGCAATGGATGCAGACACAGAAGTTGAAATAAGAGAGGAAGTCATCTGAAGGAGAGAGAGAGAGAGAAACTGCCTAGTGAACCCATAGACAGTTTGTTTTCAGCACACTGGCAGTATTCAGAAAGGACAGAGGATGCAGATCTGGGACTGTGTTTATGTGGGTGATGTGGACCTTGTCACTCTCTGTATGCTGCTTGCCTTGCAAGTCCTTGAAAGATCTACTGGCAACTGGATAGAGAAAGGAGCAGAACTTCAACTGAACATCCTAGGTTTTCGAGTGGGAACAGCTTTAGGATCATGATGATGGAGAGGGAAAATGAAAGTTTCTGACTTGGGAATAGGGTTTGGACCAGAAGACATCCAGGAGCCTCCTGACTGTGGAAATCCTAACTTCTTTTACTTCTATGAAGGAAAACACTTAGCATAGGTTAAAAGTGAAGGGAGATGGGCTTGGACCCCCACCTCATACCTCACACCAGTGTGAGCTTGAGATGGATCAAAAACCTAAATATAAAGTTAGAAGCACAGAACTCTTAGATAAAAACAGAAAGTAAATCTTCTTACCTCTTGGTTTGATATGGGAGTAACAAAATAATGGTAAGTAGGGCTGTAGCAACATTTACACTTATGCCCTTCAAAGATGCCTAAGGAGGGTTGGGAAAGTGTTCATCACTCCTAAGAGGATGCCATCTGCAGAGGGGTTGGGGTGCAATAAAAGAACAACAAGCAATTCAACTTGAAATGAACAAATGGGGCTGGCTGTCAGGATGGCTAAGAGCCAATGCTGTGTTTGTAAAGGGCCTGCATTTGACTCCCAGGTGGTATGTTCCTGTAATTCCAGCTCCAGGCATCCAAAACCTCTGGCTTCCTCAGACACTCACACTAATGGGCATCTACTGTCCTCAACACATACATGCACACACACACACACACACACACACACACACACACACACAATTAGAAACAAAATGAATTAGTAGCTTAAAAGGGGCAAGTAATTGAGTAGAGACATTGACCTGAAGGAACCCCCTTATCAGTTTTAGTCAGCAGAGACGTCACATCAACGTCAGATCAACTTCAAATCCCTCTCTGCTGCTTGGAAATAGCTCATTGCTGCCAACTACTGTCTTCTTGCCATGCTATAGAATATTAAAGGTTATTCCACTTACCCAACCACATATTTAAACTAATCCTCCCCTCTCCACATCTTACCTCTTCCTAGGCTCTACTGACCATTATTCTATTCTCTAATGTTGTTGTAAAGACAGGGTCTCTCTCTCACCATGGCTGCCCTGGAACTTCCTATATAGACAGGGCTAGCCTCAGTTGCATAGAAAGCTGTCTGCCTACCTCTGCCTCCCAAGGTCTGGAATTAAAGGCATGTGCCACCACACCTGGCTCTATTCTCCAATTTTATGAGATCAATGATCAACTTTTGGACTTCCACATATAAGTAAGAAAACAAAGAATTTGTATTCTTGTATTTCTGTGCTTGAATTATTTCAGTTAGCATAAGGTTTTTCAGTTTCAGTGATGGAATTTCTCAACACAAGTAATAAACGTCTGAGCTGACGGACATGCCAGGTTTCCTGATCATTACATATTGAATCCATGTATTTAAATGCCACCTTTTATTTTATAATACTTACAATTACTGTGTGCCAAATCAGATAAATATCAATAATAGCAATAAAACATATAGAACAGGAAAACATGATATATTATTAACAAGTGTTAGCAGGATAAGGTTAGCAGGATGCATAGTTGGTGGTGATATAAAATGAGGCAGTTAATTTGGGAAATATGAATGGCATGAACCTTTCATGTGACTTAGAGACTCCACTGCTAGATAAGTGCTCAAGACAAAACATACTGTCACGTAGATGTGTACACAAAAATGTTTATAGCAGTATTAGTCAGAATTACCAGGAGGCAGAAGAAACTCAGATGTTTAGCAACTAATAAGCAGTTATTCATCCACAGACAGGAAGAGATACTGGTATGTGCTACATCATTACTAGACATTAAAACCACTGTGTTCAATGAAAGAAACCATTTACAAAAGATTATAGATTAGATGGTTCTATTTATAAGAAGTGTCCAGAGAAACCACCATCTCCAAAAGGGATGTGATCTGTAGAGTGGATTAGAACTATATTGGTTGCTGAGGGCAATGAAATGAAATGAAATAGAAAGATGGGGTGAGATATGTTAATTGTGGGTTATTCTTTTTTTGAGCTGAAAGCAATGTTCTAAAATTGCTGATAGTTGCATGTGTCTGTCATACATCACAACCCACTGGTGTGCACTCTTTAAAAGAATGAATTGTGTATATGATTTCTCTAATATAGTAGATTTAAAAAAAAAAAAAACAAGAGTGGACTAATATCTAGAATATACAAGAGTTGCTTGCAAATCAGTCAGAGACCGAAATCTCTATGGAGTTCTGGGCAAAGAATCTCAAAGTTAACTTGAAGGAGAGAAAAAAACAAAAAAAGAGTAAATGTAATAACAATTTGAAAAAATCCAAAGAATTAAATAATGAGATCTAAGCTAACACCCAGTAATGGCAGAGTTGGTACAACTGTTCCGAATTGCAGTTAGCAGGGTGTGGACAGTGAGGTTGTTGCACGTATCCCCTGCAGATCAGCAATTCTGCTTCTTAGTGTAAACAGCAGAGATTCTAACAAGCCCAGAAGTGAAGTACTGACCCGGCTGTTGTAGAGATGGGGAGCTGGAGGTGGTTGGGGTTCATCACAAAGACAGTAGTTACCATGCAGTTGTAGACACAAAGAGTGAAGGGGTCTAGCAGGCTCAGGTTTGGCAAACGTGATGCTGGCAGGCCTTGCCCTTCCCCTTTCTATACCCCTTGTAAAGCATGGATCACACCCCTAAAGCTAGCCAGCAAGATCTACTTCTTATTTAGATACTATTTTATGGCAGACTCCTTCCTGAATCTGACCATCAATGCCCAACAATCAAGAGCCCCCTTTGGCTCATGTAATTAATATGCCCAATGAAAGCATATCACTGCATCCTAACCCATTCCATCACAGACCTCTCCTTTTTCTCCTCTTAAAATCACACCTGCAAGGTCATTTACTACTGTTTTTGTGCTGAGTCAGACAGCAGCTGCTTTAATTCCTTCTCTCCTCTTACTAAAGAATCTGTCTGTGAAAATGTGTTTGACTGTTGTTGTTTATGCTTAATCCAGGGTCTGGGAGGGAGCTCCCCATTCTACACACAGAAACTCACAGGAGAGAAACTGAAGATCACAGAAAGGAGCAAGATGAATGGCAGAGCACGATGCTGCCACATTAAAATGAAAAGGAACACACACAAAGTCACTGGATGTACTTTAAGAACCGAATACACATAAAGAACAATATTTGACTCACTAGAGTGGTTCCCTGAATGCTGTGAGGTTTTTTCCTTTGGGAGATGAAAAGAAACATCTACAGGACACTAATGGCAGACCAAAGACATGCTTCCACCTAGGTCTAGATTGATGAGCCAATGAGTTTATTGGGGTTACTTAAAGGAACATGAGTAACTCAAAGGTGACTCAGGAAAGATGCATCTCTGGGTCTTTCTGCCTGACAGGTCAAAAGCTCCACTAGAGAGGATCTCCTCCCCAAGACAGATATCTTTGCTTGGTCTCCTTTCATCCCCTTTTACTGGTCTAGGATTTTATGAGCCTGGTTTATATGTTGTTTTAAATCATTCAGATCTGCCAGGGCCTCTCCCATCTCCCAAGGATCATGACTCGCCTTGGGGCTCAGAAATGCCTCCAACTCTATAACAGTCCCTGATTAACCAACTCCATTTCTTAGCTTTCCTGTGGACATGTTCCTATCAAGGGTCATCAAATACCACATCTTGCATGCCGCATCCCTCGGTAATGATTGTCTTTTCTTTCTTGCCTTCTAGTCCTTGATTTGATAAGGACATCATCCAGTCATAACAAATGTCTCTGGTCTCTCATATGAACCAATCCATCAGGGACTGAGTTGCCTTGTGTTGAATCTGGTGATAGAGCCTTTGTCTCTCTGCTTCCACAGAACTCAGAGAGACCCCATCTGCACACATGTCCTAAAACCTTGAAGGACCCTGGGTTCTAGGGCTTGACCCAGGCATTCAGTTCAGGTATCCAGCAGAGCACCCCCCCATGAGAGCAAGGAACTAAAAGTCTAAAAGTCTGTCCCAGGAAACAGAGTGACCCAGTCCAGATAGCCATAATCAACTCAGATAGGACATAATGGTCTGGTCGAACCTGTGATTAAAATACCAGAAGTTCCAAGCAGAATAGCAGTGACCAACACCCGGTTGTAAAAGCCCCCTAACCAGCTGGTCTTAAGGCAACCCCATGACCACCGTGAGCAACCTTACGATTATAGTGTGACTTTTAAAGTGACCAATCATGTGTTGCCCCTGTTGTGATTTTATGGTCTTAGCCTTTAAAAGAGATATGTGATTGCCACTCCCTTGCTACTCCCTTGCTTCCCGAGGCAGGGAGGTAGCCCGTCTGCAGATGTAATAAACCTCATGTTATTTTACATCAACGGCCTAGAGTCTGGGTTCTTGGCCCCCCACTTCCCGAGGATAGTACCCTGAGTCTGGGGTCTATCAGCCTGACCATAAAAGGCTCTTTAATTCTGCATTTAACCATTTCCCCCAATTTAAGAGGTCCAGATATAGTGTTACCTGGTTACCATAGTTACCATGCTGGGTCATTGTTTAGATCCCTGTCTACCTGCTGGATTATGGATTTTGAAACCCTTGTGTATTAACAGTTGGACAGGCATCTTTTAGTACTTGTGCTTCTCTCTTCCTCATCATTGTCTGATTATTTCCAGAAATTCCAAGTTTTAGAGTTCTCAAAATGGATCTAATTTGTACTTTCTTTCCTTGTACCCTACTAGCTGTATGGTACATCTCTATCCCGTCTTTTCCTTCCCCACTTTTCCCGACAAACCAGAGGCTGATGTGGAGGCAAGCCCCCACAGGGACGGCTCTTTCCTGCTGTAATTCCTCCTTACACAAGCAAGCCTTTGCTGGGAAGACAGCCAAGCCTCAGTTGCATGTCTCATTACCCACATCAAAGACCATGAAGCAGCTGTCACAGCTTGATTATGGTCCTGTCCCAAATGTGCTACTATCAGGAATGGTAATAGGTTTTCTTGTTTAGCAGCTGATTTGAGGATGTCCCTTACTGGATATCAAGCCTTGCTCATCAAGGAGATATGTCATCCCATACAACATAGAGGAAGACTCCCTAGGATGCCCCTAAGGTTGCCCCACTCTCTTACAGCGTGCTCTTGTTGAATGCCCTATCATTCATCCCCAGGAGCATGCCACTGCCATGATAACAAGAGGCACACTCTTCCTTACTACAGGAGAAAGGTAGCCATGCTTGGATTATCCCTGCAGATATTCACTCTGTGGTCTATCAACATTCAGTCTATACTCTCTCCCCATCCCCCACCACAGGGGTCATTGCAGGACCTGTCAATGTTGATTCAGTCAGTAACTGTGTTATGTGATGTTTCCTGGGAGACCCAGACAAATATGTCATCAATGACAGACCAAAGGAACAATTCCAGCCTCGGGAAATCAATGGGGTTACTGAAGTTTCCATACAGAGACACAGGTGAGGGGTTACTTACATGAGCATGGTCAACTCAAAGACAGCTACATCACTGTAAGATCTATCTAAGCAAGGAACATGGACGATGACTCCTGAGAGTGGCATCCTTGGAGTTCCCTGCCTAATGTATTGTAGCTCCACTGGATACAATGTCTTTAAGTAATCACTCACTGTTTAAGGAAGCTTGGCCCGGGGTGGGGGGTGGATGAGTGGGGGGAAGAGGGGGTGGGAAGTCAGTGCTGAAACTTTATGAGCTTCTTGGGCCTTGTGAGCTTTCTTAGCTTTCTAAGGCTTCTTCCAGGATTGATTTTAAATTTTTGAGAAAAGAGCTACACTACATTGCCAGAAACAGGGATGCCTGTTACAAGGTAGCATAGGATAGGTACAATGGGAGTGATACTTTGGAGCTGCTCTGTAAGAGTTGGGAGAAGATTTCCCTTGCAAACTACCAAGATGTCATATATAAATTGAATCATATAAACAATCTTTTGTGACTGGTTGCTTTCATTTTAATAATGGTCTTAAGGTTGATCCACATACAAATGCAGGTATATGTAGGTACATACATAAGAAAGATAAGATCTGGGAAGATTGCTCAGTCAGTAAGACATTTGTGTAATAAGAGCTGAGTTCAGATTCCCCCAAATCCACATGAAAATCCAGGTCTGGCGGTGCACACTTATAATCCCAGTGATGGCAAGATGGCTGCAGACAGGCAGATCTCTGCAGCTCACTGACTAACTAGCTTAGTTCACTTGGAGAAGTTTCAGACCAACGAGAAACCTTGCCTCAAAAAAAGGTGGAGAGTGCTGGGTAATGACATCTAAGATCATCATCTGTCCACCACACACACACATGCATAAATATTTGCATACACATACCCACACATGAGCATCCCTACACACACACACATACACACACACACACACACACAACTCACATACATGCATTCACATACACACACACACAAATACTTTCATGCATACTCACTGGTATCTTCTTGTTCACACACATATACACCCACTCACACAAAGATAGGGCCCCGTTTGACCCTGTGAGGTCATTATTCAGGTAGTCCTACAGCAGATGCCCATAATTAAACAACAGATGTCAGGAAAGAAAGGATAAGTGATACCAGTCATCAAAATGGAGTCCAGATGGCAGTGAGAGTTGAGAGTCTACCAGTTTCACCCATGTGGGGTGGGGAAAGGAGGGGACAGTGGATAGTTTTTCGTTCATACAGAGATCTGGAACACGCAAAGAGGTTTTGTGTCTACTAAAAGGGGTATGTAGAGCAATGTTACAAGAAGACACAGAATAGGAGTGAGGCTGGAAATCCAGCTGCAGGATTGATATTTCTGTCCAGTTCAAAAACCCTTGAGCCTTGGGACTCTGTCATGTCAGTCTTCTTGGGATGTTGCTAAAAGGTGCCAAAAAACCAGTGCATAAAATAGCAAAATCAAATTCTCTGACAGCTCTTGATGCCAGAAGCCTGAAATCAGATTATTGGCAGGACCACATTCCCTCTCCAAGGGCCTCTTCCAGCTTTTGGAGTTGGCAGTACCCTGATGCCATCCTGTCTCGTCCTTCCTGGCATTCTACCCTGCATCTCTGTCTTTTCTAATGGTACAGGGATACCAATCACTCACTAGCACATCACCAGTCCTACTCCATCTTAAACAATCTACTGTAATGATCCTGTTTTCAGATAGACTCATATTCATGATTTGGACTTAGATGATCTGGAGATGAATACTGTGTAACAGCCTAATACCTTCTTCTCCACCTCATTGAAAGGAGCCCAACAAAGGACTTTCTAAAGCAGTGATCTGGTGTGGATTTCTGAAGTGCTGAGAATTCACAGAGAGAAGCCTATGTGGATATGACTGGGCTGAGGAGTAGGGGAAAGGGCTCTCCAGACAAGGAGAGGGTGGTAGTAGAGACACACAGCTGATGTGAGTGCCGATGATGCTGGGTGGTTTGTGTTGCTGGACTAGGGGGATGGGAATGAGGGGGAAAGATAAGATAATGAAGTCGTGGAATATTAGTGAGGAGAGAAGGGCTTAAGGAAACCCAATGGAGAGTAAGAAAAGAAGATGCCTTTGGGAGTGTGCCCAAGGGACAGAGGCAAATGGGCAGAAAGGCTAAGGCTACACCGTCCTTTAGACTGTGTGTGTGGCCCACAGGGGCCTGGAGTTTATGGAGAGTCTCTTGCCTTAGATTCCAGTGTTGACTTACATCATGCCTAGCTGCAGCCACTGGCCTTGACCTAAGTTTAATGAATATGGTGGTTGGGGAAATGATGTGTAACATTTGAGGACTCGGGCTCTGTGGCTGTGCCATCCCATCTCTTGAGCTCACCACGCCACATGTCCAGCTGCCAGGCTTTCATGTTGTTGACCTCAGCTTTAGAGGAACAGTCCTTCCCTCCTACGGTTAATGATTGGTGAATTACAGATAACATTGGGGCAAAGATTGTAAGCCTTTGCCCTTCATCTCCTTCACTGCCTGTCCGTCTTAAAGGGACAGAACTAAAGAGTTTAGGGACAGACTGATGCCATCTAGAAGTTCAGGGAGGGGACACTGTGTGTGAAGTGGAGTCAGAGTTCTGGAGTCAGTTGGCTGATGTAAAGATTGACTTCAAACGTCAAGGCCCAGGAGAGACCTGGATGCCAGGCTCACAGGAGGCAAGAATCTGCCTCTTGCTCTGCCCCTAAATGAGACTTCTTTAGAATTTTGTCTGAAAGTACAGAATTTCTTCTAAAGGATGACTGTGATTTCCAAACAGAGAGGAATATAACACAGAGCTAAGCATATAAATAAATAGTGAAAAAAAATGATCCAGGGGCTGGAGAGATGGTTCAGTGGTTAAAAACACTGAGTACTCTCTGAGGGGACCTAGGTTCAATTCCTAATGCCCACATAGTGATTAACAACTCTCTGTAACTCCAGTTCCATAACATCTGGCAGCCTCTTCTGGCTTCTGGGCTCTTCACACATGGCATATAGACACATGTGCAGGTAAAACATCCCCACATGTACAATTTTAATTTTTTAAAAGGACCTATAAAGGAGGCTTCTGTCTTTTGCTCCCTTTTTATATTTTAAACTGTCTCCAATATCCAAAAGTTACAGAAGCTAAAATTAAAGGCCATCATTGTCATTTCCAACTTTGTGGAAATGGCTTTGCTATCAGTCAGTGCCTGAGAGGCCAGAGCCAAAAGGAGAAAAGGCTTTCCCCATGCACAGTCATCCAGAACCCTTCTTAAAGGACCTGCTCACTCACATTGAGTCACCCAACTTCTGATTGGGGGATCATCAGAAGTCTGGGGGTTGAAGTCTACCTGTGTGTACTCTGCAGAGAGGGAGTGTCCTTGACACATCCAACAGAAGTCACATGCTCAGCGAGACCCTGACCTCTTCTGAAAACCAACACAATGAATAAGATGCCAATGGGCTCCTTGCAGCCACTGAGAAGCCTTGGTGGACTTGACTGGGAGTAGGAAAGCTGGTCAGGCCTGGGCCATGTCTTAGCCACCTCTTCAATACCCAGAGATAAAGAATAACTTCAGAGCTTCCCAGCTGATAAAAGCGCAAAGCAGAGAGAAGAAACATAAACCTAAAACAGGGCTCTGAACAGGGCTGTTCTCTGAGAAAGACACCAGCAGGTGTGTTTAGGAAGAAATTCCACCCCCAAAAGGCCGACTCCAGCCATATCTGTGGCATTGTAACCTGCAGCCGTAACAGGCCATGCTTCCCACAGCTTTTCTGAGCATGAATCCTTCAATCTGTCTTAGCTTGTGCTATTTTAATGTGCATTCAGTTATCCCCCTGACTCAGCTCTAACCTCCCAAGTAAGTCTGTCTACAAAGTAAAACACATCAATGTAAATATTCTGCCTACCAAATGTTATTTCACCACAAACTGACTTTCTGTTTCTTCCAGCAGGGTTTCTAACAGGTTGTCTGAAGCCCAGTCACTGCAAGGAACTTGTCTTTAAAGAAAAGATTAGATCATGGGTCCTGGGCCCCAAAATAAAATTTCTGATAGTTTCAAGTCATTGATGTTCACAAATGGTTTCCAACCAATCACAGTCTGTCTTGCTCTATCAGGCAGAAAGGGATTTCTACCTCCAGGGACAGGTAAAGACTAGTGTCATAGGTCAGCTGATGGCAGCCAAAGGAGATTAGGGAACTGGCTGTTTCTTCTTAAGATTAAGAGCACTTGCTGTTCTTCCAGAAGACCTAGGTCCAGTTCTGATACCTACTTGGTTCACAACCACCACCTATAACTCTAATCCCAGGGGAACTGGGATCAATTCCCTGCCTTTTAGGCACAAGGCACATACAGGGTGCACAGACATACATGTACACAACACTTCCTTACACATAAAATAAATCAATTTAAAAATGATTAAGGAGGAAGAAATCTCTAATGGGGAATGACATAGACGGGGGAATGATGTGGACAGGGATCCCCGTTGGATTACAAACAGATTCTTGAGCCCATATATTCTGTAAAGTGAAAATGTGCTTCTTTGCTCCACTGTCAGTGTGAAACGATCCTGTCCCTTTGCCTTCCTACTTTGTCCCAGGGACAAAGTGCATCATGCATTAGAAGACACCCTAGGTCCACAAATGAACAGGACACTGATCATATATTATATGAGAAAAAAAATTCTGTCAAAACAGACAAGGACAACTCTTAGAATATGTCATTTCATGAGCAGTGGACTGGCAGATGCAGGTGACTGAGGTAACCCTCCACAGAAGGACTACTCTTTCTTGTGATTTGGGACTGATGGATCTCTCAGTGTTTTCTTCACAAGCTTTCCTCATTTTTCTTCCACATGCCTTGCCCACATCTCCTCCCTGTACCTTCTCCCCATCTCCTTTCCCCTCACGCCCCTCCCCACTTCATGTGGACATTGCTTGTGAAGTCGTTCTGTCTGCACACCAGTTTCTTTAGTATTGGTGAAGTTCCTCCACGGAAAAGTGCCCCCATGTAGCATGACAGGTCTTGGACAAGCTGTGCATGTCTCTGTGACCCAGAAGGTCTGTCAGTCTCAGATCACAGGTTCTGGGCTTCCATCTCACTGCTGTAATTCTTTGTCTTCTGGTTTCCAGTCTTTCTGCTTGATTCCACTTAGAGTCTTGTTGGGGCAGTAAGCCTAAAGCAAGGAGTCTTTCTTTAAGGATAAGATGGTGCAGTCCTGGGTCTGAGGGTGGCTGAGGATGGACTGGACAGAGTAAGCTTCAAGAGGATGGTGGACATTTTTGTTCTGTTTGGGCCTCGGAAGGCAGCTGAGTTGATAGAAAGCCACATTTCAGTGGGAAACTGGCGCCTGAAAAATACAAGAGAGGGGGCCAGGAGATGCTCAGTTGGTGAAGTGCTGGGGTTCAAGTATGGGGACCTTATGTGGATCCCAGCACTCATTGGTAATACATCCTCATAACCCCAGCACTGACTGGGGAGACAGAGATGCTTATAGCTTGCTGGCCAGTCAGTCTAGCCAATGGGTGAGCTCTAGGTCTGATGATGTCTCAAAATGTAAGGTGGAGAATGAACAATGAAGACTCTGCATTGACTCCTGGCGTGGATATCATGTGCTTGTGTACACACACACACACACACACACACACACACACACACACACACAGAGAGAGTGAGCCCCAGAGAGCATGACCTTGGGGCTCCTTAATACCACAGTGCTCTAGGGGCTACTTCTCTAGCTTAGGGCCTTCTTATATTTTGCCAAAGGGCATGAGATTTTTATAAACAGCAAGAAAAAAACCCATAAAGCCACTCAATATTATCTACATGAACAAAAAAGATGGATGAGAATTAGCTCAAATGAAAAGTCAACCCTATGATCTAGGGTGGGGTGGGTGGGGCCAGGCTTGGATTACATCTTGAGTGACAGTCCTGAGTGATAATTACTAGTTTTTTATTTTAAGCTGTCAATTTTAGATAAAGAGTCATATTCTTCTGCTGGTGGCCTCACCTTAAGCAGAGATCCTTCTCCTACCCAGTAGTTCCAATGGGAAGTGGTTCTGATCACCCCATGAAGAAGAAAGGGGCCCTCACAGGGACAAGAACCCTTAACTCCTACTCTGTAAACATAAGTTTGTCTCTTCCTTCTCTTATTGAAAATGCACAGAATATGCCCACTCTGTATCCCCAGCTCCTTATCCCTCTTACTACAGGGCTAAAATCTGCCCAGTGCAGCGTAATGTCGACAATCTACCAAGGAACTGGTTGAACACCTGGCATTGGAGAATTTGTTGTCCCAAATCTTGGAGGACACAAGAGATATCTAGAACTCTGATGGAAGGCATGGGTGATGAGAAGTCTGGAGGGATCCTATTTACCTCATTCATCACCTCTGGAAAAGCACAGTGCAGCTCCAGCCATTATGGGATAGCAGATTCATCTTCTTGTATATACAAGGCAAGTTGTTCAGTTTTAGCTGTATTTGCAGTTGTATTATCAGCCCACAATGGTAACTGAAGTAAAAGGTCATGTTGATGCAATTTATATCCCTAATCAGTTATTAATGCCAAGGGCCATCAAGAGATGGCAGTGAGACCTCTGAAGGCAAATGACCAGTGTAGGAGTTTCTGTGACCTCAACAGGCTGCAGAGAGATGAGCCGTGGGCAAGCAAGGTGACAAACAGATCCAAACAACTCAGTAGCTAGTGTTGGTCCAGACTTTGGTAGTCCAGGTGGTTCATTTTAGGCACATTTAAGCTCAGCACAATTTGCGAAAACTATTATGGTGATAATTAACTCAATCCTGCATGCACAACAAGCACACATAAATTTCCTTAAGGAACAAAGGAAGCCAAATACAGATCAGATGTGACTACACAGAACTTTGCAAAGTCCACAAAGATAGGTTCTATAGATTGGATGAGAGCATTTATAATAAGAGTCCTAGGGAGAGCCCAATCTCCAGCTGCATAGATAGTGCAAAGGTCAGCAGGCTAGTAAGCATGTCTGTTCCAGCTTTCTGGGTGGATAACAAGTACTGCATTTCTTCTCTTGAAGGAACAACCCCTGAATTAACATTCCAGGTTCTCCTAGTTCCTATCTGTGAACACCAAGACCTCTGTGCCTCCCACAGACCAGGAAGCCAGGGCAGCTGCCATAAAGTCCCTCCTATCTCTCTATGCTTGGTCACAGCAGAAATTAGAACCGAGATAGACTAGTGGGGAGGAGACCTATTGGGAAAAAAGAGGATTGAGAGAAAGACTGTGATTGACGGACACACAAGAAAAGCTTGGTGTTGCCTTAGGCAGGATGATGGGGGAGCTGGCCAGACCTTGCATGATGCCTTTTGTGCAGGGCAGGACACCAGCATGACAGTGACTTTGAGTCTTTTTATGGGAGTAGGATGGGAATCACTGTGAAGAGATTGTCCCATATGTCTAGCTAACAACCAGGGGCCCAAACCTCCTCCATGGGAAAACCCAGTTGATGGGCAAGGCTTACCCAGGAGATTACTGATTAGCGTCAGTTCACACGCCAGCCTTCAGAGGACATCAGTTACATCTATTTTGGTTGCAGGAGAGGAGAGATGGGATAACTTGTCCTTCGCCTTCAGAGGATGTCTTGTTCTTTTCATTGTCCATACCATTGGACTCTGAGACATTTCACAGAGGTAGAAGATCTCCGTGTTAGTTGGATTCATGAGACATACAAATGTTTTACTAATGAGCCTAGGGTGGATGCTACTTCATGTCCACCAAGTTCAGGCAGCATCACATCATCAACACAATGAATCAGCAACATCTTGTGGTAGCAGAAGGTGATGGACTAAATTGTGACATCAGGCTAGCTAGAGAGTTTATATCCCTGAAGCTGAGGGGTGAAGTTATATCTGGTTTTGTCAATTAAAATTAAACTGCTTTTGGTGGACATTGCAGGTAGAGATGATGGAAAGGGCACTTGTCAGATCCATAGATGCATAAGAAAGTACCCGGGTTTGTGTGGGTGTATTTCATCTGCTCAGGCAATGAAATTATGTTTGTTACAGCAGCTGCAATTGGAGTCTCTGTTTAGTTTAAGTGAAGTGTACCACTGTCAGACTCTAGAATTAATCAGTCTGTCTTTTGTATGAGCCAATAGAGAGATGTAGCCTGAGTTTGTATGGAGATGGGGACAATGACCTCTAAAACCTTGTCAAGAATGCATCTTTTATTTGGAGGCTGCTGTAAAGACACTCTGGCCTTTTCTACACAGTCCTTACCCCATAGCCCAGAGAACCAGTATGGGGATTCTGTCAACTGCTAAGGAAGTCTATTCTGGTTATTCATTCCATCACTGGAGACGTGACCACAGGATGGCTGCATGGGCCTACTTTCTCCACTGTGAATCAGAACTCAGCTGAGACTTCATGTACCATTTGGCCTTCATGAGGCTCTACACTGGCTGATGCTCTGTAATGTTTTGAGTCTCGTGTAATCAATGATGGTCTAAAAGCAGTATTTCCCTCAGAGTCTGATTATTTCTTGTTTCCCAATGCACAATTACGCTGGGGGAACAATACCAGTTTCCTTTGACAAAGCCTGAGAAAGATTTGTTAATTAAATTGTTATATAAATACTTAGTGTGTGGGACCATCATTTTCTGGGTTCTGACAATTGACTTAATACCACTGATCCTCTCTTTCTTTGATTTGAGATACACACCATTGTTTAGTTGATGTGAAAGTTTTCTGCTTGTCCAGATTAAACATAAACTCAGCAGACATCTTATCTATTTTGTCTTTAGGAACAGTACATTCAGCTCAATGCCAGGGGTCTCCACAATGGGCATGCTCTGATTGTTGCCTTGTCTTTGATGTCTGTTTCAGTAAACATGTCTTCTGTGGCCTTTATTCTGGAGTGCCACCACTTGGTCCCTATCATACTCAGGTCAAATTATTCTCATTTCATTTCCAACTGAGTGGCACAGGTTCTAAAAGCAAGGACTGGCCCAAGAGTGTTCAAGAGTTTTTCAAGGGGCTGTGGCTCTACTTAAAACTCATTGTTCAAAGTATTGGTCAAAAGCATGTTTTCTGAACCCTCTTGTATGTTGGAAGAGAGTAAGTTACTACTCTCTATGGTGGCATTGCAATTTCCCTACACTTTAGAATTCTTCCAATGCTAGTCCAAGGCAGATCAGACCTTTCTAACTTGCTCAAAGTGGGCCACCTTTTGGTCCATGTTTTAACCAACCAGCCAAACTGTTAGCCTCATTCTGACTCCCTGATCTACATTATTAAAAAATACTCTCTGTCTTGGGAAGAATATAAGTAATTTCAGCCAGACCTACATTTATGTTTCTTCTACAAGGATCTCATACTTCTACATTGACAAGCCTATTCCCTGGGTTTGTGTTTATATAAATTAAAAGGTTCAGATAGTTCTTTTGGACCAGAACACATCTCCTCATGAGTCAGATTGGGTCTCACCTTTAGAGGCCTGCTGGACTTAAGCTTGTGGATCTAGAGACTAAGTGGGGTGGTGAGACTAGATCCTAGAGAGACTCAGCATTGTTTAAATGACAACTGCCTTGGGGAGGCCATTATAGTTTCCAAGGCAATGCGGGCCTAGCCCACTAGGCACAAGTATAAATGCTGGTCCCACTGTATCAGGAGATCATTACTGATGAGATGTGAAGAGAAGTGGGGTTAGAGAAACCATTTCTCTTCATAAGCAAGACTTAAGAGAATTCAGAAAATTTGGAAGTTCTGTCTCCAGTTTCTTTAAGATCTTTTTTTTTTAAACTTTATTTATTTATTTATTTGCCTTGGTGTTTTGTCTGGAACTGGAACTACAGACAGTTGTTAGCTGCCATGTGGGTGCTGGGAATCGAACCCGGGTCCTCTGGAAGAGCAGACGGTGCTCTTAACCGCTGAGCCACCTCTCCAGCCCCTTAAGATCTTTTCTACACACAGGATGTGGTCCAGAGGGTCCTATGGCTGCACCTCAAGCTGGCAGCCAATTTGGCAGTGTATAAAAATTTTCCACATGGAACTGAAAAATCTCAGAATTGGAGAAATGATGAAGGGCAGCTGAGTCTTAGAATATAAGAGGCCAAAGTGTAGGCTCAAATGCAGTGGAGATCCTAGGATTGAAGTGGTCAGGGAGAGAAGCTAAGGCTTGGCACTCTGTAGCAAGGCTGATGCCCCTGAAAGGAAAATTGCCATTAGTTAAGGTGTAACCTCAGTTGCAATGGAGATTCTAGCATCTTAGACTGTGGAATGTTGGCCTGAGAAGACTATGGGAGACCACCAAGGACAGAGGCAAGTGTGAAATGGTCTCAGCCTGAGCCTACAAGGCAAGTTGCATGTGCATGGCAGAGCTGTACAACTGTTCGTGGGCAGGGGTAGGGAGCATACCCAGCCCTTTGGAGCCTAAAGGGTAACGAGTGATTTCTAGGTGTTGTAGACTGAGCTACACATAGACTCTGGGTTTGGGGTTTGCTTTCATCTACTTGTAACTGTTTCCTGGTTCTTTCCTCTTGGATTAAGAAAATATGTAACTTATTTTGAATTGTATAGGAATCCATAGTTAAGAGATTTTTAAAGAGAACTTGGACTTTTAAAGTATTAAAAAAAATGTAGTGACTATGAGACTTTGAAAGTTCTGCTATGTTTCTGTACTGTGCTGTTCATGAAATCCTGGGGATAGCCAAGAAAGAGAAAGTTGTAGTGTAACAGTGATGGATTCATGTGTCACACTGACAAGAGGTCAATTGTGCTTTGTCAACCTGACATAAACTAGAGTCATCTGGGAAGGTGGACCCTCAACTACTTGGCCTTTAGGTAAGTGTGTGGGGCATATTCTCATCAGTGATTAATATGGATGGACCCACCCCTGGGCAGATGATCGTGGATTGTATAAAAAGTCAACCTGATGTGCTTTGGAGAAGCCAGTATGCAAAATACTTTCATGGCCTCTACTTCAATTCTGCTCTCCAGGTTCCTGCCCTGATTGAGTTTCTGCCTTGGCTCCCTTTGGCTGTAAAGTGTAAGACAAAACTCAACCCTCTCATCCCCTATTGCTTTTGGTCACAATGTTTATCACAGCAGTAGAAAGCATAGTCAGAAAAGTGGGAACTGACTCGGTGCCTACCTGTCTCTCATGCTCATGTCAGTTTTTGAAACAAAGCAAATCTCTCCATCCTGTAAGAAGGAAAAGAAACTGGCTTCATGGCCTATGGCCTACTTTTTCACCATTTTACAGGCCACTCATCTGAGTCTTCCACAAAGCAAGGTCTAATTGCTTTGTGACAAGTGCTTTATGGGGACATTTTATTAATAACACATGAGGATCATTGTGTTAATAAGAATGTTAGGATCAGTTTTAAGTCACTAGATCCATGCCTCTTTGCCACAGGCTGCCTTAGGTATAAGGCAGAATGAAGAAACCATGGTTCTGTCCCTGGTGGTGTAGACTCCAGGAATAGAAGCCATAGACAAGTCCAGATCATAAAACGGTCAAGGCCGAAGACGGAAGCCTGTGAAGGATAGGGAGGAGGGAGCAGTCTCCTGAACTGAGGTGTGGCAGTGGTTTACGATGTGTTTTCCAAAGAATCAGCCTTCATACTGTGTCTTGTGAGGCCTATGGGTGTGACTTTGTGCTAGGGACACAGGTCAGTGGTAAAGAGGTTACTACAGGCCAACGGACAAGCAATGTCAGCAACAAAGATCATAATGCCATCGACAGAGGGTGGCAGGGTAAGTTGACTAAGGTCTATCCAGCTGGAATAGTACTCAGCAATCAAAGGAAACCGCCAGACACCGAGAGACAAGTGGACAAGTCCCAGTGACGCTTTGTTAAGCAGAGTCAAAGGCTGAAGTGCCATTATTTCATTTTCAGGAGGAAGTAAAAAGGAGACTGTTTGCCTTTGGTGGGTAGAGTGAGAGACAACTGGGAAGGAGCCTGAGAGAACTTTCTAAGGGTGATACATTCTGCATCCTGATGGTATTTGGGGTTACCCAGTGTGAACATCTGTAAAAACTCATTAAATGATGCAGCTGGTGGGCTGACCACATCTGGGTCCCTAGAACCTGTTACTCTGTCCCCCCCACATGACAGACACTTCACAACTGGGTTTATGCAAATGTTCTTGAGATGAGGAGGGTAGCCTGAACTATCCCTCAAGAAGACAGTGGGCAGTCACAGAGTACGGGAGGCAAGGGCACTGTGGAAGCAAGATGTTGGTGATCTCCGACAAAGGGAGTCACTCCAGGGGCCAGGGAACAAACACAGAAATGGGTGGTCTCATTGGAGCCTGCTGGAGGAACCAGCCCTACTGATGTCTTGACTTTGATCCAGCAAGACCGATTTTGAACTACTAGGAAAATAAGTTTATATAACTTTGGGGAACAGATTGTGTTCGTTTACTTCAGTAGCTAGGACGGAATACCCTGCACATAAGAAGTGCAACATATTTTGATTTTACCTTAAGGGAAACATTTTAAAAAGAACGGAGACAACTGTGGAAATCTGGCTAATGATATGCAAAAGAAATACTATTCCAGGTAATTATAGATATTTACACCTGGCTCAGAAATAAGACATATGGATAAAGGGATGAATGGGTATGTGGAGTAAAGCGGGCAGAGTAAAATGTTAATTATTTAATTGGTGTTTTCACTTTTCAGGGTGCAAGTTGCACCCCAGAATGGATGTTCTTTTTCATGTTTTTTTACATTTTTGGGGACAGGGTCTGGTTATATAGTCCTTCCTGGCTTGGAGCTTGCTTTGTTGACCAGGCTGACCTCAGACTTCTGGTGATTTCCTTGACTCTGCTTTCTTGGCTCTGGGATTGCAGGAGTGCAGCATCATGCCTGGCTCCCCACTGAACTTTGTGAGGATCGTTTGGAATGTCATCAAGAGCTGCTTCCATAGGCCTCCTCCTTAGCAGGTAAGAGAGAAGCTCAGAACCCCTGCAACAAATACAGACTTGAGAGACACCATGAGGCAGAAGAGGCATCAAACCTTAGTCTCCGCTGTACAGCCCCTGTTCTGGAGGGGGAAAGGAAGTCTCTGGGTTGTTAGCAAAAGGAAAGAATCAAGGACCCTTTCAGGAGCTTGATTTTTGGTGTCTAAATTCCTACATGTGAGGATATTTTCTAGGTGGTGACGTGGGAGTAAGTTACTGAATTCTCCCATAACTGGAGGCTCACAGAGTTGCTAAAAGCATTCTAACAAATGGATCAAAGGATTCTCCATAAAGTATCTGACAGAAGCAAGTGGCTGACAGTATTTCTGAGATGGGAGGCCTTGTGACTGTTGGTCATCAACTAATTCTTAGTTAATAGCAGAGCACAGCCACACAGGGAGTTTATCTGCACTCCTGGCTCATACTGTTCTGCAGATTCTGAAGATGACCAGCCACAGGACATAGTCTGAGAGAAAGCTCACAGGAGAGATAGCTCAGTGGTTAAGAGCACTGTCTGCTCTTCTGGAGGATACAGCACCCACAGGGTGACTCACAAATGTCTATAACATCAGTCCCAGGGGATCTGAAGCCTTTTGCTGACCTCCAGGGGCACCAGGCACACACGTGGTGCACAGACATGCATGCAGGCAGAATACTCAAACACACAAAATAAATAAATGTTTTTAAAAGGAAGAAAATACATGGTGTGAGTCTAGACTATGGTGAACACAGATCTACATCTACAGCTTCCCAGCAGGTCTTCTTTTCTTTTTCACTTGGCTGTCCTATAGGCACCTGTCTTGAGAAAACTGAATGGGATACTTTGCCTCACTTGTCATGGAAGAACGCCATGGCCATCCATTCAGAAGTGGTTTTCTTATCCTTCTTCCCTTTCCCTCTCTATGTACTAGTGAATGATGGTTGTTGCTATTCTTGATGGTGGTAGTGGTCATGTGTGTGTGCGTTTGTTTAAAGACAGTTTTACTATGTAGCCCAGGCTGGCCTAGAACTCACAATGCAGCCTCCAGTCTCCAGTCCCCACAGTGCTGGGGTTGCAAAGCTGTCCAGCAGGAAAGAAAGTCTAGTTCCTATGACTTCATTTCTGTCTTCCAAACCCTACTCTTCCATTTGCTTTAGTTCATGGACTTATGTCTGCCTGTATCCCAGAAGCAAAGCATCTCCACTGGCCTCCTTGTTCTGCCTGTATCCCAGAAGCAAAGCATCTCCACTGGCCTCCTTGTTCTGCCTGTATCCCAGAAGCAAAGCATCTCCACTGGCCTCCTTGTTCTGCCTGTATCCCAGAAGCAAAGCATCTCCACTGGCCTCCTTGTTCTGCCTGTATCCCAGAAG